>VWZW01003300.1:366366-485080 GCA_013397115.1 Edolisoma coerulescens
GGTTTTAATTTGTGTTGTTGTTGTTGTTGGATTTTTTTTTTTCCTTGTCTTTATCGACACGATGGCGGAAGGCTCCGCCGCCGCGCGGGGTCTGAGCGGGGCCGGGGGCTGCAGCGGGGCGGGCGGCGCGGAGGGGGCGCGGAGGGACCCCGGCCCCGGCCCGGGCGGGCTCTGCTGGGCGCTGGGTTATTTAAAAGAGCGAGAGGAGAGCAAGGGCAAAGTGATGCAATCCTTTAAGCATGGCTGGGAATGCTGTGTACATGATGCAATCTCGTGTAACTGTCAGTCATGGATTGAGTAATCTGTTAAAGATGTTCCTACAGTTTTTTTATTATAAAGAATAATCTATTTCTATAAGAAAATACATATGTATATTTTGGGATCTATGCATTCTTGCTACATTTGAAGCATTAATGAACAATTTTAATAAACTTTATGACTAGGTTAAAAAAAAGTAGCTTGTTTTATTTTGAAGGCATGTTTAAAGTTAGATTAAACACAGAGCTGAAATTCCAGCTGATTCTGGCTCAATGCTGTGATCAGGGATAGGGACTTTTGTTGGTCTTTTAGCTTTCTCTGACTCAGAGAAAGGGAAAAAAACCCAAAAACCAAACCCAAACCCCAAAACCCCCAAGAGAAACTCAGCAAAGAGCAGAGCTGGAAGCCTTAGCCAGTTCTTGTTGCCTCATTTTATTTCCTCTAATCACCTGCTTTAGTTGCTGCTTGGGTGTTGTTTGGGGAGGAGGTGTTTGTGTTGGGTTTTTTTCTGCACTTCATGCTGTTTTGAACGTGTAGAGCAAGATGTGCTATCCAACCCATGACCAATCCTTGGCAAATAACGCCAAGTCTGAAGTGGGAGGGAAGAAGAAAAAGTAAGGGAGGAAGCCTGAAACGAGGTTTTGTTTGTGTTTGGGTTTTTTTTTTTCTTTACAGAGTTTCTATTCTCTATGATTCAGCATTTCTTATGTTTGTAGTTTACAGGAATAAACATGAGAAAGTAGCATTTCTGTTGGATGTCGGTAATTTCGGGCATTGCTCGGGAAGCTCCCATGAGACCCAACCAGGTGAGAGGCTCATGAACCACCCCCTTCCCTTTGCTCCGCAGACATTTTCCTGAAAACTGCAGATGGAATTCTCTGATGAGAGGTGTTTGCTGGGGGCAAGCGACAGATAAGTGGGGGGTGGCAGAGGAGGAGGAGGTTTGTAGCAGGCCAGAACTTTGTTTTGCAGAGATCCAAGGCTCTGCCCGCTGCTGGGACAGGCCAGCCTCGCCGGAGCTCCTGGCTGTGTTATTCCCTGCTGTGCCGAGCTCTGTAAGGAGTGAACAGTCTCAGGCTGGTTACGTGGAGGGAGTTGGGCAAAAGATCAGGTCTTAGTCAGCATTTTCCATTTTCCTGCTCGGCCAAATTTAAGCGTGAAGTTTTTAGATCCAGATTCCCAGTGCCCCGGGAAAGAAACTCCTTTACTGCCTGTGCTCTGACAGCCGAGCACAAAAGGGGGTTTCAGTATAAAGACAGGGGCCTTGAATTTGTTCCCATACATTCCACACAAACAGCCGTGGGCTGCAGGACAAACCTGAAGTTTGTTGCTTATTTCTAGTGTCTCTTTAAGCAAAACATGTTTTCTACTGACAGAACTGTTCTGCTTTTTTTGACTGTTAACATCCGAGCCTCCTGCGGGTCCATCAGCTGGAGCCCTCCCTGACATTCCCTGCGCATTCCCTGCTCGCCCCAGAGCTGTGCAATAGCGAGCAGGGCAGGGTTAGCCCTGATGCAGATTTCCCCCTTTGCTTTTTCATTTGCACAGTGCAGTTCAGTTGTTTTTACGAGCCCCTAAAATAGATTTCTTGGGTGAGCTAGCTCCTGCACCAGCATGACTCAAGTTCTTGCAGGCAGGATAGACGTTAGATCTTGTCTTGGCTGTCCCTCGTGACGATGATTACTCCAGCCTCCTGTGGCTGTTTATTCTACTATTTGTACCATTACGAAACTTATCCACATCGTTAGATCCTATTTTCTCCTTGTGCTGGAGGCCACACAATGTCACCCAAACTCACAAGCAGCGCTCCCAGTCAGCGCCGAGCGCTGCCGAGGCTGGGATTGCTGGAGGACTGGAGATGTCCTCAGATACATTTCTTTGTTTCTTTCTAAATAACAAAGCTTCCAACAAGAGTTCAGTTTGTGGGGGCTGGAAGGCAGGGTAGATTGAAAGATAAGATCTACTGAAGGTATTTATATCTGTTTAAATAATAGTCCAGTTTTGGAGATAGAGCTCTACCAGGCATGAAGGAGCTAATCCCCGTCCTTAAACCCTGCCTGCCCCAGTGCAGGAGAGCCAGGGCGGCGTTGCTGCAATTTAAAGAACGATGTTTGAATTACTGCTGTATTCCAAGGTATCTGACAGATTTCTAGTTCAGGACGAACCTTGTGCAGCAATGATTTTTTGTACAGATGGGAAAATTGAGGCCATAAATGCCCCAATTTTACACCAATCTCAGAAGGAATCCGTGAAAGACTTGGAGAGAGAATTCCCCAATCCTTTATTCTTAATCTTGTATTACCCTCATAACTTACATTGTAAAGGCTTTGTAGTGCCATTGAATGCATGGAGGTCATGAAATACTCTGCCTTCTAAAACAGCATATGAAAAAGCTCCTGTAATTAAAACATTTCCTAGAAAATAATAGTCTGGAAAAAATAGTTTGCAAATGTATCTGAGAAAATTCCAAGCACTAAAGTAGACAAAAGATTCCAAATATCTTTTCTAATTGCAGTGGAAGGATTGGAAAATCCCTGTCCAAACAGTGTCTCAGCTCCAAATATTGATTTAGTTTCCCATGACAAATAAGATTCTGCTGGCTGAGAACAGGACTTGGAATGTCTCAATTGGCCTCAGACAGGGCTTCCCGAGCTTCTCTTCCTAAACCCACTCAGGACAGCTTGTGGCAGACAAACCATGCAGAGAACTCCAGGCACCAGAGAACTGTTCTCAATTTTATAGAAATTTATACGTAGCATTTCATTTGGACTTTTTATCTTTTTTTTCAAATGATGTATTACACTGGCTCATTTCTACAGGTCTTTCTTATTGCTACTAAAATAACAGAGGTTTTTCCTTGGTAGAAGTCAGTCTGTACATCCTTGGCACTGACATCCCCTTTCCAAAGCACCTAGAACTGGTTTCTAAGGTGTTTGAATTCAGCAGTGCTTAGGTCTGCAAAACAAATTATATGTAGCAGTTAAAAAATATATTTAAAAATACAATTATAGTTTTGCAAGCAGTTCTTCAATTATCACTCTCTGTCATCTGCCCAAAGCATGGGTAACCCAGTGCAGCTCTGACACTGAGGTGTTGCTTTTCCACTTTTCCCTCTGCCTTCCACTGGTGACTCTTGGAAGATGCAGGAAAATTTATACATCTTCTTGCACTAATTGTTCCTCCTCTGTCAAATAAAAATCACCCAAATTGCACACGTGTACCCACGGGCTGTTGGACAGGAGACTCAATCACATTTGGTAGCAGTTTGGTTTTTCCTCACTGAAATCCTGCAGTAGCCTTCGAATACATAAATCAGAGCCTGGAAAAAGCTTTGTGCACAATGTTCACCTTTGCAGCTTAATTGTGTGAAGAGCTGCCATCGCTGTGGATGGGTGTGAAAACCTGCAGTGACTCTCACACGAGTTTTCAAGCAATGTTTCATTAGCTGGGACCAGAATAAAAGTCAATGCAACTCCGTATCTGCTCCAACAAAGAGAAAAGCTGCACAGAGGCCAAATCCCACGTGTTCTTCTGTTGTTTATAGTGATAATGCTCAAGAACCATCATCTTGTCTTGCATTTGTCCAACGACACAACGTGAGTCCAAAGCAGAGCTCTGCATTCAATTTGGGCTGGTTAGAGATGATTATAGCATAGAAGGGGGGAGTGAATTTGGAATAGAATTTGTTTCTAACTGGTTTTGCTCCTGATTGCTAATTTTAAAAAAATCATTACTACTCTTGTGAGTGTTTGACTTTTGCTCTTTATGCCTGCACAGACGCTTAACAGTCAGAATTTTAGGGCAAACCTCAAATGCTAATGTGAAGTGTGAAGAAAAAGTTAAACCTATGCATGGATGTTGAAGGGGTCCTAATATGTTAAATAAGAAATCCAAGCAAAACTAGGGATATACTTGCTACTGCCAAGGAAACAATTACATTCAAATTCTGAACACCTTTTTTCAATCAATCAATAAAGCAAAAATAAAACCATGTGGCCAAACCAATACATTAAATCTGCGAGGAATTAGGTCTCTTTTGAGAGACACTTGCTGAACAGACAAGTGAAATCATTAAAAGAATTAAGAATCCTATTTAACACTTTACTGGGACCCAAAACATAGTCTGAGAGTTTAATTTTCACAAAATAAAGCTAACTTTTGGTAGAAACTCTACACTTGGACAATATCCTGAGGCTTTTCTGAAGTTCCTGATTCTTTCATGTGAGCTGAAGCTACTTTGCCCCAGCCTGGGCAGACGAGCAGCACAATCTATGGTGAGTGTGTAAAGACCTAAAAGGATTAGATCCAGCCTTGGATTGCCATCAGGACCACATGAAATTTATGGTGCCGTGTTTGCCTGCTGGGAAACGACACCAGGGGAGTTTCTCCTTGGAAGGTGCTCAGGGGCTGCAGCTCCCAGGGCTGGCAGAGCCCTCACTCCCGAAATATGCTCCATTTGATCTACTGGAAATTGGGAACTCCATTGGAAACCAACTTGCCTTTTGTGACTGTTTCCCCACCTGCTCAGTGGTTCAAATGTTTTGTTTTGAATTAAAGGCTTTTCTCCCCTCCCAGACGTGCTGGTGGATAGATCTGCCTGGATGTGAGAAACTACAGGGCCGGAATTCAAAATGAGGATAAGTGGGTTAATACTTGCTTAAGATAATTGATTTGCATTTACAACAGGGACATATTTAATTCCAAACCTTCTGACAGGGTGCCACGATTTCACAAAGTAATGCCAAATTTAACCATCATTTGTTATAAATTTTCCCCCCAAATATATTTGCTCTGCAAATTATTCATATACTAATAAATAATAATACATTCCAATAATAATTTCTAGCTAATTAAATGCTAAGAAAGACTGTGATCTACATCTGGTTTTCACCTTGCCCTCTCCTATTGGCTCTTGCCTTTGGGATTCCTGTCTCACACATTCCATAGCTATCAAAGCACCTTCCCAGAGTCCAGGGTATTTAATCAGAGGTTTTAGTTAGGTCTCCTAATTTCATACAATTTGCAGAATAAATCCTCTATGAACTGAGGCTAGAACAGTGCAGGCTCAGCCAGCAGCCCTGGCTCTGACGGGCTCGAGCGCAGACACCTCTGGAAAGAGCGGAGCTTTTGCCAGGAGGCTCTGGGAGGCTCCGGTCCCCAGCCCCACACGGACACAGACTTGTTTGTTTGCTATAAATACCGTGGCTTTGCCAGTGTATTGCAACAGCAGTTCATTAAGGCTGTGGTGAGCTGGTGGTGCCCAGAAATGACAGTGACAGCAATCCCAGTCTCCAAACAGCCAAAACCCCTCCGAGCCCCACCTGCCACCTTCCCTCCTCACCCGGGCGTGGGGGCCACGGATGCTTTGGGACGGATTTTCTGTAAGGGAACGGAGGAGCTTTGGTTTGAGAAATGGATGTGATGGTGACACGATGGGAAAATATTTCAGTGCAACATGATGAAACAATTACTTGGCTGCAGCAATTCAGGAAGGGAATCACAAGAACTAGAGAAAGTGCCTGGAGCCGGTTTGCGGAGCTCAAGGGGCGCGGTGGCTCCAGCAGAAACAGAGTTTTGCTCATTTCCCCAGCCTCTGCCATCCACACACAACTCAGGGGTGGATGTTTCTGACAGGGATTCTGAGCCCAGGTGTCCCGGAACAGTAAAATACAGCTCCTGTCTCTATTGCTTTTTGCAATGCAAAAGGCCAGAAAACAAACCAAGAATGCAACTTACGGAGATACTTTAGCGTGTCTAACACCTCAGGGTACCAGGAGCAGAGTATCTGTGGGATAACTTGGCACAGGGAGATGAGGAGAATTACAAAAAAAAGGAGTAATTATCGAGGAGTTTGGTTGCTTAGAGGAATGCAAGCTGGCCCCCAGCCAGGAACACTTCAGTTAAGCACACAAGCCAGCCTCAGTGCCAGCTCTGTGAAGAAACCCAACCTCTGCACAGGGCTGCACTCCTGCTGCTGAGTTATTGATGACCACTCAGGGTGGCACAGAACATTTCTGTGCTTGAAGTTAAGAATAGTGCTGATTGCTGGGTTGAGTCCCCAAATCTGAAGGAGCAGGAGAGATGGCAGAAGGCCTTGATGTCTGAGTGCAGCTACAGTGTCCTCAACCCCTTTCAAAGCAAATTACAGAGCTGCAGAGTTAATGACTACAGAACACTGACAGAAATTAAGATGCAAGGGATAAATACTGAGCTTTGGAACAAAAGAGAGTTTCTGGTCCTGCCTTTCCCACCAGTTTTTCCTATATCTTTCTATTATCAGTTAGCCCCTAAACATAAGAGAGGCTCATGCAGGTATGTGCATCTGCAGTTCCAGGTGCAGTTGCCATAGCTGCAGGTGGATCTGCCTGTTCCATATTTAGATCCTGATCTTTCACATGTGCTTCATTTTATACATGTAGCTGTAGTGATTTCAGTGGAACTGTTATTACTGGCATGAGTAATGATAAATGCATAAATCTGTATTTACATGGGATGTATTTACATGGATCTGTATATACATGGATCTGGGATCACAGTGTCTCTGGGAAAATTTTTGTGCCTTGCTCAGTTTTACAGCACATGCCCCGGCAAATTCTGGGCACTTTCCTTTCTCGTGTTTTCAAACTGGAGAGAGCTGATTTGGCTGTCGCTTGCTGTGCAAAAGGAGATGACAGTGGCTTCGGCATTTTTGCATTTCCCAGGGAAAAATCCTCATCCACCAAACATCTGAGCACTGGGATACAGCCTGTGTTCCAACAGCTCCTGTGGGTTCCAGCTCAGAGAAGCACTCGAGCGTGTGTGGCACCCAAGCACAGGCAGGCAGTGCTGCACCGGAGCTGCCACCGTCCGGCAGCTCCGGCCTCGGGGCCACGCTGCTGGGGTGGCACAGGAAACACGACGGGAAACCCGGGTGTCCAGGGAGATGGTGAGTGAGATGCACTCCAGCAGGCCCGAAGGAATCCCGATCTCCTCCTCCTGCGCTCAGGGAGCCCATCCAGCTTTCGTGCTGGCCAGGTCTGGCAGCCACGGCTTCGAGCACGGTGCGAGAGCGCCTGGCTGCCGATCAAAGGGCTCTTGAGCAACAGCCCCCTGCACATCAGCAGGAGCTGCTGCCAAGAGCCATGGACTTCTCTGGGTGGAAGACAACTGATAAGGCAGATGCTGAGAAAAGCAGTGATGCCTGCATTGGGCAATCTGAGTGAGACTAATGGCTACTGGAAAATGTTATTTGTATTTTAGCTCTGCAGTTGCAGAAGCCTGATTTGCTAATGGCTCCCAGTATTCACAGTGCTCGGGTTTAGTTTTTATTTTTGAAAAGCATTTTATTTACAGCAATAGATGCTCCCACTTTATGGGGAAATCTAGCACTCCTTGGTAGTTCTTCCTCTGTCAATAACAAATATGGGTTGATTGTGCCTGCCCCCAGAATGAGGGGTGCTCTCCCGTGGAGTTTGGCTCGTGAAGGACGGGGCGCTCACAACAGGAACGGGGCACTCAGTCCTCTTGTCATACAGGCCTGTGCCTGGTTCTGGGGGACACAGTTCTCAAGCAAGGCTGGCAGTTTGGAAAGGGATTGGCAAAAAGGACAAGGAGGCAAATCTGCATGTGGTGAAGGGGCCTGGGAAGAAGGAAGTGATAGCCACCAGTCCACAGTTCTGGGAAGGCTGTTGCAAGCTGTGGCAGTGATGGGAACCATTTCCAACAGCCCATGGACTATTTTCCCACTGACCCCAGGGCAACGTGAAGTGAAAATTTCACTCTGGTGTTTTCTGCCAAGTCTTAAAGGCAGAACCTTAGGAAATGGCTCCTGGTCCTGCAGGACTTCAGCAGCAGGTGCTCCTCTGCACGAGCCCTGCAGGAGCTGTGTGACCAGAGGGACACTGACTATAAACGAGCCATAAGCTCAGCCCGGTATTTACTGCAGGACGGGGCCTTTTTATTGCACAGAGGAGGGAACTCCCTGCTCAGCCCTCCAGGTGGTCCCTCCAGGGCAGGGTTGAGGCACACTGGTGAGAAGGGGTGGGGTTGGGTGGGAGAGGCTTTCATTGCTGCCCTACCTGTTCTGGGCATAAATTGAAATGATCAGTCTCTAAATCCTGCCAATTAGGAATGCTTTACTGGCATGAGAGCCAGTTTACTGGGACAGGTAAAACAAAAATGTTTTCCCTTTTTTTTTTTTTAAAGAGGCAAAACCTTACTTCAACACAGAGCAAGGGTAGCAGGGGACAGCAGGGACTCTGTGGGGTGCCTGACCTTGCCCAGACAGGCAGGGGCTGGGCAGGATTCTGCAGCACAGAGCAGCTCAGGGACAAATCCCTCCTCAGGTGCTCGTGTGCCCTTCCAGCAGTGCCTGTTTGCCAGGGAGCCCCCGGAGCAGGGCTGGGCAGGGGGCTGCAGTCCCCCACAGCACCCTGTCCCCTGCAGTGATCCACCATTCCAGCTGGCATTAGGTGTGGGGAAAGAAAAACAGTGCTCAGCCTTTCCTAGGTTCCACCTGCCAGCAAAGTGCCACCTGCTTGGGAGAGCAAAATGAGATGCTTTTACAAGACTCTGAAACTGCTGATCAAGGTTGTAGCTGTGCTCTCAGTGCCTCCCTAATCTTCTGATCCACAGGTTCCTCTAACGAGGAGGCAAAATGGACCTCTTGGGTTTGTCCCTTGCTGGTTTCTGCAGACTGAGGCAGACCTTGTTCTACTTTTCCACTGTGCTCCCTCTCAGGGTTATATTGGTTACTGTAAAGGCCAGAAGCACAACTGTCCCTCACTCCAAACCCTTCCCAGACAGTCATTTGACCACACAGAGTTCGGCTCATTATATATGTAAAATAGGCAGATGCTATTAGAAAGTAACTTTTCCCCCCAGCGGTACAGCAGCCTGTCCCTCACCAGGCAATCCTCTGCAGGGGCCGTGTTTTCATCCTGCCTCATAATCTCACGGTGTTTGAGATCACCCTCAGAGCTGGACAGCATCTTCCCTTTCCTACCTTGAAACCGAGCTCTGCCCTCACTGAGCCCTCAGCACTGTCCTGCCAAGGCCCTTTCCTCGGGCAGTTCGTGGCTCCCAGTGCTGGAGGGTCCTGTCTCAGTTCGCTCAGCGTGCAGTGACACAGATTTCAGGGACAAGAAACCCTCCCTGTGCTCAGAGCTGGCTCCTCAGCCAGCATGGGAAAGCACTGAAGGGGGTACATAAAAGCACCCTCAAGAGGCTGATGGAAATGTTCACAGAAACGAGCAGTGTTTTGCAGTGTTTAGGGTTTTGCAGGGCAGAGAACGCAGCACATCCCCCTGGGCCCCTGCGCAGCCCCCGACGGGGCAGCCCCGGGGGGGTGAGTTCAGTGCCTCACCCAGGTGAGTGGCAGCACAGAGGGGAACTTCCCTTCAGCAGTGGCCACAGGACCGGTGGCAGAAGCCAGGTAAATGACTTCTCGAGGCAAAAATTAAAATCACATTTTTGCATATTATAATTTTTACTTGTCTACTTCTCGCTGTAAGAATTTTATTATTTTAGATGAAATGCTAAAAATGTGTCTCCAGCAGCTCCATCAAAAGCCTGTGTGTGCCCCAGACTGATGATCTGACACATCTGGCACTTACACTTGGGGCCTTCCCCCGTGGGAGAAATTGCCCAGGGAAGAGAATGCACATTTCCAAGTGAAACAGAAATGACAAAACAGTTCCTGGTGCACAAGCCAATTTCCAAGGCCAAATCCAGCTCTCTGCAAGTCCAGGGGAAAGGTCATCATGAATCAGGAAGAAAATTACTGAATTACCAGCATTGCAGCAATAGAATAAACTCTCACCAAGGGATTGACTGGGAGAGTGGGATGTTGCCCCCGGCTACTGGCAGCAGTCCCTCGTCATTACCCTCATTAAGGTGGTCATCTCCAAGCCAAACAAGTGCACACTTCAGTCAGTAACATAAAAGACATCAATTAGATTTATATAAGAGCATTGCAAAATATTGGATAATAACTGCTGCCTCCAAACAGCAGCAGGAAGATCCCCTGCCCGGCCAGGTCTGTCTCTGCAGCAGCCCCAGCCGGGCTGGTTTTGGGAATTGCGCCTTGCCTGGTGCCAGCCTTTGCTCTGTGCATTTGATGAGGGGTCGGGGGACTGCTGGCACCCTCTGCCCTAACCTGACAGCAAGGCTGAGGCTGGCACTTACCCGCGTGAATCACCAACTACTGAAATTGAAAAGCGTGCATATGCAAATGGCTAATTAAAGGCATTAGCATAGTCAGTTACCCAAGCTGTAATCGCAGCCGGATCTCAGCGAGGCAGCGATCCCACACCCATGCTCCAGGTTCGCGTTTGGGAGCGCTGGCTTCCCGGCAGCTGCGGCCAGAAACTGCTCGAAGAACCAATTTTTCCTTGTGTAGTTCCAGGAAGGAAAAGGAAGAGCGAGAGTTTGCCAAGTGGCTTCCTGAGAAGTCCTGGGGAATGGTACAAACCCAGGAGCAGAGGGGGACAGCTGAGGGACGACTGGGAGGGATGGCGAGTCAGGCACCCTCTTCTTTAATCTGCCCATCTTTGGGATTCTGTCAACACAAACAACGTGGATTTCCCTCTACTAGCGAATATTCTGACACAGGAAAAGACTATGTGCCAGATTTTGACTTTATTTACATTGAATTACCTGAGATTAGAATCTGAAACTAGAAACTTTCTTTATACAGCTACAAATAGCTATATTATGCAGTTTTAAGGGGTTAAGAAAAGGAGGAAATCATAACCACAGAAGTCATAAAGGCAACTTATCCCAAGCCAAATAGTTTTGTTTCTAATGCAGGGCTTTAATTATAACATGTCATATAATGATGACATAGTGCTATAATAGGCAAATATAATGCATTAATCTGATATTATATTCTGGCTTTAACAATAGGTGCAGCGAACCAGCCTTAGTGGATAACTCATTCAGAACCTATCTGCACACTCCACCTAGATACTTATCTGCCTCTTTAATTAAGTGGAGGGAAACTTCTTGAGGCCATACCCATAAAGCCAGTCTCTGATGATAGCAGAGTTACTGGAAGCCTTTGGTAATCGTTTACACCCACGTTTTGTGGTTAGCTTCCAACTTTGGCTCTTTCCTTCTCACTTTGGAACCACCTATTTATCCCCCAGCGTAAATCCCCGGCTGCTTTTGTACCAAGAGGGGCACAAAGGACTCCAGGGTTTGTTTGAGCAACACGTCAGCACGCTGCCATTGGCCCTCAGGACTGAGCCAGGCTTCTGAATGGCAGCACTGGAAAAAACAGCTTTGGCACATTTTAACTTACCAGCATCTGCTGGGAGCAGCAGCAGCAGGGGATGGGCAGTGCCACCTCCCCGGAACGCGGGGTCCCAGGCTGTCCTTCGGCGGGAGCAGGACTGGGACTCCTGGGACACAGTCATCTCTCCTGATTCCATGGGTCCTGTGTAGCTTTGTGCACATTGAAAACCACCCTTTCTGGCTTCTTCAAACACACAGAGTTGGGAGGATTTGCCCACTGTGAGGAAAATAAAACTTAACCAATACATTGTCTCAGAGAAGGGGGTTCCTTAGTTGCAGTGCCTGCTCTGCACTTGAGATCTTTGAGGGAAATATCCTGCTCTGAGGCTGCAACACACAGAAATCACAGAGACCCAGCATGGGAATGGCATCTGAGGAGAGCACGGGGACAGCAGCGCCGAGGCCACGTGAGCCAATGTCCGAGGTGACAGGAGCAAGTGTGCCAGTCCCTGCCGCAGCACAGGGGCCACTGCCACGAGCTCCCTGGACTCCAGCACCTCTGAGCAGATCCACACGGGATGAGCACAACCCCAAAGGCTCCAGCAGTTGCTGCCTCCTTTTTCTTTTCCTCTCCTTCTGAGGCTCACTCCGTACTCTCCTCCGGGCTTTTCCAGTATGAAAGGCTCTGCTAATGACCTTTGAGCAGACCATGTTGAGAATGTCACTGCAGAGCTTCTTAATCTTATGGTGGCGCCTGGATAATGTGGTGATGGGCACTGAAACGCTGAAAAACAGACAGACAGATAGCGAGATAAGATTAGATACAAAAGTAATTTAGTCACTCATCATATAGAGCAGCTGACATAAGTTCATTTGTAAAGCCAACTGCTAAAATTGCTTTAGAAGTCCTTACATTTGAATTCTGTTGAAAGGCAGACCTTTGATCTGAACTGTTTTGGTGGCATGTGCATTATTTGAATGGAACCTCACCTGGCCAGGTGGTACCAGACCGGTCATTCCTGGCATACTCTTCCACAGGGGAACAGTGTCCATGCAAATCCATCCCTGCGGATGGCTCGGGGCAGGCAGATAACTGAGCATCAGGGAACAGACACAGACTGAGCTCCACGTTATGCTGATATGCAGAATGAATCATGGCTAATAAAAGGCTCAAACAACCATATATATGACTAAATGTAACCCCAAAACACTTTTCAATTAAGCATGATCAGAAAATAAAAGGAGAAGAATTAATAGATAAGTGTTATTCCTTCTCTTTTTCATTAATATTTATTAAATCACACTGTGGGGGAGATGAAGGAAGAAGGGAAATAAAACAGACCTGTCCAATTCCCTATTGTTTATACCACTTCTTTATTTCCTGCATTCATTGCAGGGGAAATTATTTACATTTGCATGTTATGTTTTTGTAATTTGGCATTAAAAATTTTCAAAGACACTTCCTAGGGCAGTTTATTTTTGAAGTGGGTTATTTGTTTTCACCCTAAATCTGAGGCCACACAGCAGCACTCCCAGCTCTGGAAGGGGCAAGAGAGCTGACAAAAAGGTGTGGAGTTGGTTGGTCCCTGTGCTCCTCTGAGGGGCATTCCCAGCGCTGACACTTTGCAGTGCTCAGTCCCTCTGAAGCAACAGCTGCCAAGCGCACGGATGAACCACAGATAAATCGTTGCAGGTCTTAATTAGTGATGGCTGAACTCTCAGAAGATTCTGTGGTTGAATTAGAATAAGCACTCAGAAAGTTCAAATGTTAAGCCAAGCCTCTTTCGTTCATGATGATGGAAGCTGCTCTCCAGAGCTGGCTCACTCATCCCATTTTCAATATAACCTGACTGGAGCACTGCACAAACAGCAGCTGGCACAGAAAGCAGCTCCCTGCTTCGTGCCCACCCAGAATCAGTGACTGCAGGTGTGAGCAGCAGTCTCGACACAGCCCTTCCCACAGTCCTGCACCCTCCTGCGACACTGTACTTGGCTCTAGGGCTGGAAGGCTTGGGTTAATCCTATTGAACTGCTAGAATCCTCATTTCCTTACCATTTGGGAAGCTCAACCTCTTTTTGAAGGCACCTGCCTCTTGCCAGTGACACAGTGAAGAAGCCAGACTCCAATCTGAGCATCTCATTTCTGTGCCTGCACGTTGGAAGGACCAAGGTGCAGCTGCCTTGTGCAATGCTGATGTTGTGGTGACCTGGCCCCACAGCTCCTCCCTCATGGGATCTGTATCCCTTATGGGATGCATCCAGTGGGTTTTCCTGCACTTGGTGTGTTACAATGGACTGTAACACAGGAAAGTGGATTCTCTGAACAGAAGTGTCCATGGACAATATTCCTACAGCCCAGTTCCCCACAGGGCAGCCAAACCCACAGCAAGCCCACAGGGTGTGCAGAGTGCTGCCAAGCACCCCAGGAGCTGCCAGCTGTCTGGGACTCCCAAGCATGAGGAAGGATGAGTCCAGCAGCTACCAGAACTGTACTAACGTGTCTGCATGGGAGCAAATACCGGCTTTGCTATGCAGGTATTTGACACCTGCAAAGAGTTGTCCAGCTTGAGAATAAATGGAGTAAGTGTGTTTTTCCCTGGTGCTCTGTGTGCCCAATGTGTGCTAACCAAGCACTGAAGTGTCCTATTGGCTGAGGCAACCATTTAAAAATAGGTACCGAAATACGTAGTAAAGTAAAAGAACATAGTTTTAATTTTAATTTTCAAAATTGCCAAGCAGCAGGCAGCTCTTGTTTGTTTAGTTTTGGGTTTGGGGTTTTTTTTTGAGAATCAACCACTCACACATTTCCGCTTAGGTTTTGGAACACGATTTTATATTGCTATTTTTTTGAGGAACATTGGCCAAATTGCTGGCTGTCAGCTGGGATCTTTATCAGGAAATCTGTAACTGAACATTCCAGGCCAAGATGCACAGAAACTAAAACTGGGCGGAAGCTTGCATGGTGTGGTGGCAGTTGCACTGGAAGCAGTAACTAGGATTAAAAAACCCAGTTCCATAAAAAAGCCAAGTTCAGGAGAGGCAGCAGCAACATATCTTTGTGAACCTGGCATGTATGTTTTTGTGTTTGCAGGGATAACAGCTCCCTTCCTCACTGCACTGTGACTCCCAAAGCTTTGAATGAATAACTGTAGCTGATGAATAACAGTACATACAAATAAAATCTTAATTGCAAAACAAAGGAATAATAAAGAAAAGGTAATACTTTTTTTATTTTATTCAAAGCTTGGAAAAGTTTAGTTTGGAGTTTGGGTGAAGGTTGGTTGCTGCCTTTCCCCCTTTTATCTGAACCAGCTCACTCACACCTAATCTTCATCATCTAAACCACAGGATTAACACACAAAATAACTTTGGAGCAAGCCAGGTCCAAGCAGGAAGCTGCAAGTACCATCATGTCTTCATGATATTAGCCAGCAGAATAACTGTGGTTTCTTCAGTTTTTTGGTGGTGTATTTTTCTGGTTGGTTGTTTTTCTGGTTTTGTTTTGGTTTTGTTCTAATTCACTACATTTATGTTTTCCTTGAAAGGGCCTTGAGTTTTTGGTGCTTCTTTGTGTTGGAAATGTTCAGATTCCCAGTCCCGCTCCTGGGGTGAATGCTTGTTCTCCTGGGCAGTCCCAGCTGGCCCCTCAGCAGCCGAGGGCTCTCACTCTGCTGAGCTCTCAGCACAACCCAAACCCCCGGCCCCATCATACCTCTCCTGCCCACTCAGGTTTAAAGGGAAGCAGCTGCCACTGCACCACGGGAGGGGACTGGTCCTGCTGGTGTGCATTAGGTTTGGAATATTCCTGACCTGGCTGTCCTGAGAACAGGGACGCTCCTTTCCTTCTGCGAGGATCGCAGTGGGTTTTAGGTGGGAACTCTGCACTGAGCTGCTCAGATCCCAGCAGTTCTGGGCATGTCCAGACACAAAGCTGCTGGTACTGGAAGAAATGTTATCCTGAGCAGGGAGGAACCTATGGAATTGTAAGTGCTTAAGTCCTCTTTTGCATCTGGCCCAAACTTGCAAGAGAGGAAGAGCCAAATGCTCAAAGGCAGCTTCCATTTTATGGCTCTAAATTGTGCAAAAAAAATTCTGGACTCGATAACTTTGCACCTGCATTTGTGTTGGAGCGAGGGAGAGCCTCAGCCAGGCACGGAGAGGCTCTGATCCTCTGCCCCGTCTCTGCTCTGTGAATTCAGAGGGGAAGAGAGGCCTCCTGCCAGCAGAATCACAGTCCCCATGTGTGTCCCACTCTCCCATGCAGAGCTCCGTGGTTGGTACACTGGGTGCTGGTTGGGCAATGGCGTGGAGCAGCCTGGTTTCCTTGGAACATTTTCTGTTCATTGTGCTGTTCCTTCCCGGCATTTCACAAACCACCACAAAGAGGACGACAAAAAGGGGGGAAAAAAAACCTTCTTAAAATGAATTGTGTGTCCCTTCCCTCGCTATCCCAACAGCCTTGGCAGGCTCTTAGCAGCCAGGCAGAGCTGGTCTCTGCTGGATGGTACTCTTTGCACAATTCTATGATGATTTGGGGGAGTTTGCATGACCGAATGGTAAAAGCACAGGGAGGGAAGTCAGGATTTTCATTCCCAGTTCTGCACCAAGACCTCTTCCTACTGGGATGGCACATACAACCTGCTTGGGTTGTCCCATTGGCACGAACCTTGTTTTATCTATTTGCTGCTTCTGTTGTTTCCAGGGCTTTCTGGGGCTCAAAACAATAGCAAAATATCCTGATTTATCTGTTTATAAACAAATTATAAACCTGAGAACTGTGACCTCCCTGCTCTGATTCAAAGGCTACTAAAGACAGTGCAAAGACATCCTCTGACTCCTGTGTGCTTCAGATCACAGTGCAGTCCTTGAGGAGACGCAAAAGAGAAGGAAGGCCAGTAGAAGTCAAGGGAGAGATGGAAGGACTACGAGAGATATTAATGGGAATTAAAAGACACCCTCTGGGGGTGCTGGAAGCAAGGCTTCTGTCAAGGCTTGCCTAGAATACACAAATTTAGGAACCCAGCTTTCACAGCTTCTTGGCTCATCCCCGGAAGAAAACAGCTTCCTGTCCTACCCTCTTAATGGGAGTTCTGTGTTTGTCATTCACAGCACTTTCCATACCTGAAAGAACAACTCAGGTCTGCTTTCGTGGCAGAATTCCCAGTGATTTCATTGTGAGCACAGCTCACATCCTGATTCTCTGCTCTTCAGTCCTTTTCCCATTTTTCCACACTGTGAGGCTTGACTGGTCCCCTCCCCTCTCCTGCTCCTTCTCACTGATTAGGTAAGGAGATGCTCTGAGTTGTGATCAGAGATGGCTCTTTCTCCTAACAAGATACTAAACTGGATTCACTAGCAGCAGTGACAAAAAAGATATTTTGGTTCATAAGGAAACACTTTGATCCAAATATGTAATTTTGCTTTAAGAGTTTCCGAAAGACAATTAAGCACTAAACTAAAATGGAAACTCTAAATCCCAAAGCTAAAATGTTTCACTTACAAAATGCAAATTTGTTTGGAATCTTGGGGTGATATAACCAAACCAGCCAGCTGAAACTGGTTATAGTTCCCAGGACTTTTTAATTTTCCTGGATTTGAACATTTTGGCTAAGATTCTCTGATGATAACCGACGGAGGAGGCTCCCGTGAAGAAGCAGCGTGCTGTCAGAGGCAGGGTTTCAGTTTCAGCACGTGCAGGTGGATGGGCACTGTCCCCTCCCTGATCTGCAGAGCTCCCAGCGCAGGGTGGGGTGGCCACACGCAGGAGTCAGCCACGCTGTGCCCTCGCTGTGTCATCAGCCACGGCAGAGTCACATCGCAGCCACCCATAAACTCCACTGGGCAGCAAAACACCAGGCACATCCGAGGTGCCACAGAAAGAAAGGGTCATAATTAAAACAGTGGTTCTTTTCCCTCAAGATTTTCTTTAGGCCTGTCCCCAAAACAAATCCCAGGCAGGTGATTTATTGTTTATCCACATGACATTTAAGCAGCATATTTAATACAGTTGCAGTTCATGTTTTAAATTCAAACATAACATCAATCCAACAATTTTTGGCAACTAAAAGGCAGCAATGGAGTGTCAAGAATCCAAGGAGACTCCGACCTAATTTACATGGTGTTGCTCTCAAAAGCTGGCAGCACGGAGCACATCTTTTGAAAATGTTTCTATTAGAAGCTGATGTTTATGATCACTCTCAGCTTGGCCCAAAAGCATTCTTCTAAACATTTACATTTCACATTCTTTAGGACAGTTGAAAAATGTTAGCTTGCAGTTCTCCACAGTGCAGAGAGGCTGTGAGGAATGTTATAGTAAAGCATTCATAGCCTTGTATTTTTCTTGTTCTTTGATTTACTGTGTGGTAGTTTTTATCCTAGTTGTGTTCTTGATGTTGCCCATGCTGAATTGAGTTTCACTCAAACAACATGAGCCTGGGTTTATTTTTCTAACTAAAAACCACAAAGTCAATTAATTTATTAACAATACTTCATACTCATGTTATAGTCACCATTTGGAGACATTCCCATTCGAATATATTTCCTAGATACTGTTGCAAAACTCCCCAGCAGAATCAGAAAATGAGCGTTTTCCAGGAGGTGCATCCATGAAGGAAGGACTGGTGCTGTTCTGTTTGTCCAAACAACGCTGCCATGTTCTGGTTTGCCTCTGACTCTGATCACAACTCACAGAATCAGCAACAAAATTAATAATACAGCGCAGAGCCCCTGGTCAGTCCCCGTGGCTCCAAGGTGAGTGCTTCCATGAGTAACTGCCACGCTTGGGTAAGGCATTTGTGCTCTGGCTGCTGTGGCACAGCGCTGTGAGCTCCCCAGACAGTGCCATTCCCAGCCGGACCGACTGCTCCTTCCTGCTGCTCCCTCCCGCTCACCGATTGCCCAACCCCGCCCAACCTAATAGCACAGGAGAAAAGCTCAAAAAAAAAATAGCATTGGCTTTATCCTTCCCCAAGAGAACTGTTTTCAAAGCAGTGTTTTAAAAGCACACCTAAATTGCAGATTAGAGGTGTATAAATGTGCTCAGTGTGTTCCCCATTCCACACCTCATTTGGGGATATGCACGGGCACAGTTAAATGGATTAGGACTGGTGCAGGGAACACGGTGAAGTCCTAAGCAGCGCCAGCTCCTGGGAAGGTCACAGACAGCTGGTGGTATCTGGGGAGCGCAGGACTGAATGAACACAAGAATGCAGCCACACAACGCATTTTCTGCCTGCAAACGCCCTCCCTGCAGTGTTGCAAGCAGTGGCAGCCCCCAGGCGGGCGCGCTCCTGTGGGAGAGTCACTCCTGGTCCGGGCATCTGCGGGATCAGGCTTGGTGGTGTGTGCTGGACGCCTGGGCACTGTCACTGCCCTTCTCTTGGCTGAGGTGTGGACAAGCCCTGCTAAGGGACACGTAAGCCACAGTGGCTTCGAGTCAGCAGCTTCGGGTCGGAGCCTTTGTGCTGCCAGCTGGAGACGTGAGGCTGATGGAGAGCTTTGTTCTATGGCACTGGGGTAAAGAATAAAATTTGCTGTATGCCTCGTTGGCGGCAGCAGCAGAGAACTCCGGGCAAGGGAATTTTACAAATTGTGAATACAAATTGTAGGTGTGAAGTCTTAATTGCTGTTCATAATTAGGCAACAATACAAACAAACTGTACACATATAATGCCCTTCATCAGAGGAATTCAGGCAGCTTAGAAAGTTCATTAAAGTCTCATCACAACATGGTGTTGTGGCAGCACTACAGGGAGACCCCCTAAAGCAGCTGTAAACCACCTCGCCTGGGCCATGGCACAGAGCCTGGCACTGTCAGGTCAGGAATGTGCTCATTCCGGCAGCTCCCGGAGCTCCGAGCGAGCCGAGGGCTTGTGGTGTTCAGGGAGATGCTTTTATTCGGCAAGATAAAAGCTGGGACATTCTGGCTTACATCAAACTTGTTTGGGAATATTTGCAAACTCATGGAAACAAAAGACAATGTCTCTTGACAACACATTTTAGTGTAGTTCTGTGCAAGAACACTCTCGTTCCAGAATGAAAATGACCACACAAAGACTGACTCAAAACTAACTCCCTGCCAGCCTTTAGAAACTGAAAGTCCCATTTTAAAGTTGAAGGCATTTACAAAAAGCCCATGTTTTTATTTAGCTTGTTGTTTCCAGAGTGTACATCCCCCAGAGCAAGTGCCCACATCCAAGCAGGGGAATCTCAAGGTGCCCAGGGGCAGCTGCCTCACTTCAAACCAACTCCCAAAGTCAGGCACGGCCAACTGACCCTCGAGGTGCTCGGTGGCTCCTTTCAAGGCAGGCAGGAACAGTGAAGGGGTTTTGAGGGGTTTTCAAAATTTTAGCCTGAAACTTGGAGAGAGGACGAAGCTGAGGAATTACTGCTCCCATAGACAAGTCCCATCACAACAACTTGTAACCAATCAATAATCTATAGCCATACAGAGCAGCATACACAGGTCTCCACAGGAAAAAACACCACAACTCATTGGTTAATAGAATCTGTGTACAACCAGTGTCTTGAACAAGACTAATAACTCTGTATAAAGAAACAAAGGGAGCAGCTCAGAGTGGGTGGGAAGCAGTAGCCAGCAGGCTGGCTAGGAGGAAGGCAGAAATAATGAGGCACCTGGTTCCCAGGAAGGGCCAGAGGTGTTTTTATAGAGGTCACGCACCTTCTGGTCAATTAGGTCTAAACCCAGAGGAACCACTGCTAAAATATCCATTGCTGCTGGCTTTGGTAAAAGTCAATTAGAGACCCATTCATATTATAAAACCTAATTTTAGGAAATAAAAGAGTGGAGAACTTCAAAGAGTTGTCCAAGGAAGGCTGGAGTGCAGAATATGTTCAGCCCTGGGACTAATGGATGGCAGTGCCTGAGCGTGTGGCCAGTGTGGGCATTCTCTGAGGTTCCAGGGGAGACTGTTTAAAACACTGGCCTCTGGCTGCAAAATTGAAGCCAGGATTGAAATATTTTATTTTTGTTTACTTTACATTTTACTTGTTTACTTCCTCCCAGTCTAGTATCTAAATGTTCAATTTTAATTGTTTCTAAATAAACACTTGCTTTGCCTGGCCTTGGGGGAGAGGTGAGTGAAGCCAAAGCTGTGGGGATACAACCCCGTGGAGATCCCAGACTGAGGGAAAGCACCACACACAGATAACCCTGAGGACCAGCACAGCTCCAGGAGCCTCTGCAAGTGGGAGTGGGTTTTGCCAGGCTGCAGAGAACCAGTGCAGGAGCTGGGAATGCCAGGTTTGCACAGGCAGTGCCTTTGGTGGTACAGACAGGACCCTTTCTGAGGCACAGGAGACTCCCCAGGGCTTCTCCAAGTGGTGCTGTACAATGAGGAGATCAAAGTCATACCACGGGTTAGTGACAAAGCTGAAAAGAATCCAGATTGCCAGCTCCCTGTCCTAAATACCAAATGCGGTCCTGCCTTCTCTAGGATAAAAGCATAAGGAAAAATATTCTAAAAGCTTTCAAGAAGCAGTGTGGATTTTGCTGTTAAAAGGAGGAAACATTATCAAAGGATCAGAAAATTCCACAGAGTAACACAACAGTTACTATTGCAAAACTCTGGGGGATCTCTTCTGTGGTATGGAGTTATTCAGTGGCTCGGACTCACAGCAGTGCTTCTTCATCCTCCACAGTCATAAATTCTTTTTCCTGTTTTGGATAAGTGCAATAAATTCAACTCTTTTGGCTTCAATGAGAGCCAGACCTTGCCTAAAATGTGATATTTTTATTGTCCTTTCCATAGAACATTTACGCTGTGTTTATCAGGTTCATTTCTCTCTTCATTAGAAGTTAATCGCAACACCACTAGCTCGGCTTTAATGTCATGAGAATCACACTCTGTAGGGTGCATCCTATGACTGCCTCAAAAATCTCTCCCTGTGGATATTTTGTCTCTGTGAAATAGTCTGGTTCCAACTATTCATCTTTGCCAAGAAGAACAATGTTACCAATTATTCCGACAGTGAAAAATAATCAGAACAATCATTTGTTTTCTTGCAGTTGGCTGTGCATGTCCTTCATCAGGAGAAATTCAGCTACGAATTAGAAAAATTTCCTTCCACATTCCCAGCCTCTTCAGTCTGTGCAGGATTCATGGTACACCCATGCATCAGATGAGTTATTTTACCTGGGAGGTAGGAATTGTTCCAAGTTCATACCTGCTCCAGATGTAATTCATTTTTATGAAGGAGACTGGCAGAAAGCCTATCTACAAAAAATCTCCGGTGTTATTATGTAGAGCGTAGAAGAGTTAACAGTGACCCAGTAAAAGAATATAAAGGTGATTTTGCAAAGGGAAAAGATCTGTCATTACTGAAAAGAAATGAGATGAAATTACTGAAAGAGCATTCTTGATCATGCAACCAAGGAAATGTGGAACAAAACTCCAGAGCACGGAGGGACCTGTGAGTCCTACCCTGGGAGAAGGTACTACAGATTCTTCTCCAGAAAAGGGCATCTCAGAATTCAGTGCCTGAGCTCAGAAACCCAAACATTCTTAGTAAAAATACAATCAGATCATGTTCATGTACTGGGACATGAGCAGCTTTCGGAACGTGGCTCTGGGATGCTGCTTAAACACGCAATTCACACAAATAATTCTGATGTGCCATTCCCTCACACCTCTCAGGGGTCAGAGTGGATGCACACCCAGGTTACACAAACAGCTGCTCTCTGTGCACGCAGGTGTGAAAAATCTGGTCATACAGACTTTCTGCATTTATTTTGGCTGTGCCCAGGGGCTGTGGGGGTGTTGTCCGAGGTGCTGAGTCCTCACAGGTCACTGCAAAGCCGGAGCTGGCTACATGTGCCACTGAAAATCACGTCATTGGCTTAATCATCACCAAAGTCTTATTACCAAGATTTGCAGCTGGTATCCATTGAAATCTGAGATAGCAGCCAGTTCTCAGTAACTAGTAATACCAGTTTTTCTAGAAAATTAATAAATGCAAATGTTAAGTGTTCAAAATTCACTTAACAAACAGGTCACCTGGAAAGATTCGTGGTTTTCATTTAAACAGAGAATATAAATAGAAGAGGAAATGGAAAGCCTGATACCTGGTGTCCAATAACCCCCACGACGTGGCCAAGCTTCTGCAGGGCTCGTTGGGTATGCAATGAGCTAATCAGCAAAATCTCATTGCAGTCTTTCAATCAGTATAAAACAGAGCTAAATGCTTTCTAAGTGTGCAGCCCGTCAGTGAACAATGAAGCGACTGCAGCGATGGGCTGGGTGCTGCTCTGCCCAGGTCCCACTGCACGGCAGCTGCACGGGGCTGAGGAGCTCCCCGAAGGGATCCCGATCTCAGGCAGAGGCACTGGCAAGGGATGGCACTGCCAAGTGCCCCATCCCCACAGAACCAGGGCTGTCCGGGGCCCATCCACACCCCCTGCCCTGGGGGCTGAATGAGCAGAGGAACCTGAGGTTCATCCCCCTGTGTTGCACTGAGTCCTGGTGTCGCTCCCAGTCTGGCTTTATCCCCAGTACCCCAACCTGCTGCCCTGTAACTGGCAGATCAAACCCCAAGAAAAAGTTAGGTGTGACTGCTCAGTGCTGAAAAAAACCCCTATGCCTCTCCTGAAGTCGTCTCTAGGAGACAAACATGGATTGCCCTGGAAATCTGCCCAGATCTAAAAGTGAGTATGGAAATGGGTGTTATTGCCTGCACTCTGTGTTTGGGACCAAACCCTCCCTTGCCTGCACTTTCCAGATTTTTCCTAACTAGGGTGAGATTATAAATTGATAATAATTAGGTGTCATCTTGATAATGAATTATGGATTGAAAATGAGTCTCATTGAAAGTTTGAAAAATTATGCACTTGCCTCCAAAGGAAAAGGAAAAAGCACATATAAGGAGAACAAACCTTCTTTATCACAGGTAAAATGTCTTAAAAACTAACTCCAAAGGGAGGTTGCCCTGTGAAGGACAGCTCCTGCAGTGGCCTTGCCATGTGCCACCTCGGACACCCCTCGGCAGCCCCGGGGAGCAGCTGCCGGGTGTCCCCCCGAGCCCAGCCGGGAGCCCGCTGCTCCCCGCCCGCCCCGGCACAGCCCGAGCCCGCTCCGCTCCACCCTCGGCCGCGGGCAGCCGTAAAAATGACCCCGCTGACCACCAGAATGAACGCAGTGGCCCTGCTGGAAGCATCATGTGTCTTCCTGGAGTTCTGCATCGGCAAGGGCTCTCTGAGTCACCTCCCCATCTGCATATCCCTTTGCATCTCGGCATTAGCAGTCAGGAGCCACCGGAGCCAGCGAGAAAAGCCTCATGTTTGTGCTCTCCCATGCAAATACCTCTTCTCCCTATATATTAGTTACTGTGTGTGGGTTTTCTCTCTCACTCTGTCTTGCCATATGTGTGGGAGTTGATGGCATCAACTTTATGAAATCTCAACACATGCCAAGAACAGCTGGAGAAGTTGAAACAAGTTCTGGGTGAGGTGAGTTTCATGGGCAGGGACTGAAATTAGCCAAGGTACCGTGGCTGTTTGCCATGCTGGGAGTCTCACATGGAGCATGTGGGCTTTGCTCACTCCAAAAGCAGATTCCCCATGGAAAAAAAGGATTTGATTCGATTTAGACAGTGATAATGGCAGAGATAACTGAGTTATAAGAATCTGTCCACCAGGAGAGACCATCCCTGCACCTCTTCCGTGACTGGTTCATTATGTAAATATAAAAATTTCATCATGAGGCTGAGGTAATTAAGATCTCTAGCCAGCATGTAGCACTCCTCATCTTCAAAACCCTTTACTAACATTAATAATTAATCACCACAACACTCTGGGAAGGCTATCACCCTAATCAATGGGTAAACTGAGGCACAAAGATTTGAAGTATCACAGCCTGCCAGTGTCCCAGCCTGGTGCTCAGCGTGTTCCAGAGCCTGCCCAAATCACCTGATAGGCTTTATGATAAGGGACAAACCAAGGGGGCATTCCAGGATGGATGAAATAAAACTCCCTTCAGACTGCACAGAGCCTGTTAATCACTGGCTGCTCCCTGCAGGTTCTCCCTCCGTGCTCTCAAACTCAGGACATCTGTCCTTCCCTTGGAACACCCACTTGTTTCTGTTGATCCCCTCAGCAGCCCATCAGTAAGAATTCCTGATGTGATAGATACCCTCTGGCCTCAGCCTCAGTTATGACTCGAGTATTTACATGTTCTTTTTTTTGTATAATCGTAGATTATAAAGAACTAATGACATATCTGATTAATTTTAGTGGTAAGTATCATTTAATAACTAGCATGTGCTTTTGAAGCACTTTACACATCTCTGTCAGAAGAATGTCCAGTTTTTGCCTCAGTCTCATGCAGGAACATTTGAATCTGGTTCAATGTTTGGTCTTAAGCTGTGAATTTTCAGTCACCAAGGCTAATTCAGGCTAGGACATGCAGCTTTTCCCTTACCAGTTTCTGCCATTAGTCCCACCTGGACATCTCCCCCAGGTAACACGTTATTGCTTAGGACTGGCATTCTCAGAGAAGCCTGGGGACAACTGTGAAAGAAGTGACCTCCCTGCCCAAATCAGAAAATGAGATTTCAGCCCAGCTTACAAAACACAGAAACACAGAGAGTGCATCTGGAAGAAAAGGTTGCTTGTCTTGAGGCTTCACCAGAGGGATCTGTCAAATGTGACAGGCTGTCATTAAAAACAATTAACCTAATCAAAAATCCCTTTTCTCTTCTTTCTGCCTAGTCAGGTGAATATTAAATACCAGATTTTCCAGGGGCACAGAGAAGAGGAAATCAGCATCTGTGTTTTCAGTCCAACACACGTATGGAGCAGCAAGTACAGATCTGCCTCTGTACCCCGACGTGTGCCCGTCACCATCTGAGCGCAGGGGCAGCCACGGCCCTGCTCGTCCTCACAGGGACAGCGCAGCCCTGGCACCCACACGTGGCAGCACAGGCTCTGCCCAAGGGCCTGGGGAGAGCTGCTCTTCTCCCACCCCGCGCTGCCCTGGGCTGCCGGTGCCTGTTGGGACAGTGCCTCTCACTGCTCACCGAGCTTTTGGGGCCTGTCTGGCTTAGAGCGAACTGGCTGCCTGGGATGTCTCAGCTCCCAGCATCACTGCCACGAGCCCCACTCTCT
Source organism: Edolisoma coerulescens (assembly GCA_013397115.1). Classification (NCBI taxonomy): domain Eukaryota; kingdom Metazoa; phylum Chordata; class Aves; order Passeriformes; family Campephagidae; genus Edolisoma; species Edolisoma coerulescens. The sequence goes on from VWZW01003300.1 coordinate 391,958, forward strand.
CCTCAGCACTCCCAGACCTCTTTTGGTTTTCCAGAAGTGGAGGAGGCAAAGAAAAACCCTAGTTCCTTTGAGGTGGGAGCTCATCCCAAGGCAGAGGAGAGGGAAGCTGACCTTCCTAGTGCATTTACTGATCATATTTATTTTTAAAGGCACTTAGCCATAAGCCTCAGCCTATGGCTCTGCTTCCTGCAGGCACACCCTGCTTGTGGCTGTGAAGGTACTCACTAAGCACTAGTAACACCCAGCATTTATATAGGGCTTTTCATCTTCAAAGCACTTCCCGAACATCGTTTAATTAATGAATCCTCACAGCCCTCTGTGAGGTATGCACAGTTATTACCCCCACATTTTACAAGTGCGGAAAACTGAGGCTGTGATTAGCTGAGGCAACACTGTGGGAATTGGGATTAGTGCTCAGGAGAACTCACAGGTGCCTGGACCCCCGCACCACACAGCGATTGCCCACCTGCCCTGTTGGGAAACGCACATGGGGCCTCAGTTCACTGAAGTATCTTAAACACAACCACTGCTGACCCTTTTGTGCATCAGCAACATCTGACCTTCCAGGCCCACATAGATTTTCTCTGTGGAGATCTGAAAAAAATTTCTTCTTCATCTTTCAGTATCAGTCCCAGCTCCTGCTGTCACCCAGAGAGCAGATCGAAACAAAGACACTGGGAATGAGGTTCTGGTAGAGGACAGCTCCTGTTACCTGTGGCACACCTAACACAGTCAGCTTCGGCGCCTTCACGGGGTTTTTAGAGGGACATAGAGGGGACTTTCACCCAGAGATCTCTGAGCACTCCGTGGACAAAGGACAGTGTCGCAATCCCGGGTCCCAGGATGGCTCTGTGCGGGCTGTCAGACCCACTCAGGCTTGGCGGCTGCTGAAGATCGGATGATTCACGACCCTCATCCCACATTCACGAAATTTCAGTGAGTTTCACTCACATCCTCCTCAGTAACTGCGGGTTCCTCCCTCGAGAAGCCCCAGGGTATCCCAGTTCCCCGCTGACAGGGGAGGAGGGGAGCAGACTTCCTGGTGGTGATGGCAGCCGGTAGGGTGAGAGAGGGCACCAGCCATGGGGGTTAAACCTGGATGGTTCAACCTCGTCAAACTTGAACATCCGAGAGAACCTGCAGGGCTTGGTTCCTTTCCAGCCCTCCAGGGCTCTCACAGCCCTAATTATTATTGTTGTTGTTGTTGTTATAACAAAACATTCATATACTGCCATAAAATACAAACTAGATAATACACGTTCTTGGCCTGAAGAGCTCAGGCTTCAAACAGGCTGGACATTCTGAACCGGATCCCTCAGGAGAGACGGGGAAGGCGCAGCCCTTTCCCAGCAATTTCCCCTCAGTTCCCTCCCAGCGAGGCCGAGCACCGCGAAGGAGAGGAGGCAGCAGCCGGGAGCTGCCGGGCAGCAGCAGATAGAGCCCGCTCCCGCAGCCGGGGAGAGGCTTCGGGGCTGGCACCCGCACGCACGGGGCCGGGGCCTNTGGGGGGACCGGGATTTAGCCGGGGGGTGCTTCTGCCGCCGGCTGCGGCTCCCCGCCGGCACCCACGGCCGAGGAAGCAGTGCCCGACCCGCGGGGCCGGGGGAGGGCAGCTCGCAGCCCCGCCGCCCCTCGGGGCTCGCAGGGAGCCGCTGCCCGCCAGGGGACCCGCACCGCGCCCGGCCCGAGCCCTGCCCGGTGCCCCTGCCCAGAGCGCCGGCAGCGGCTCCGTCCTGCCCCGGACGAGGCATCCCGGGCGTGTTCCCAGCGCCCCGTTCCCCGACCCGGGGATCCTCAGCACTCGCCCTGGCACTGCACAGAGTGCTCGGAACCACTGCGCGATCTGGGGCTCATAAATGCTCTTCTGACTGACACTGATGCCTTTTCCCACCCGGGAGATCCCTTCTGTTCCCTCCTGACAGCGCTTCCCAGTCTAGTCTGCAATGCCATGAGGTATGCCAAGGGAGAAGTGGAAAATGTTGCAATTGCTAAACTGCACGTTGAAATGGAACAATAATACTTGTAAATAATAATAATCTCTAATGAAAAAAAAAAAAAAAAAATTCCCTGCTTATTCCCACAGAGCCACCCCAGGTAGCAGCAGGGTGCCAGGCTGGACAGACACCCACCAGGCTGAGCACCGATACACCCTGTGTGCACTGAGCATCGTCCTCAACAACTGCACCACAGCAAAGACAAGGAGCACTCGAGGCCCTTTGTGTGTCTGAGCACCAGGGAGTGATCCCTGGCCAGTCTGTACCAGCTGAAGGCTCTGAGCCAGAAGCTGCCCCTGCCGTCTATACTCATAACTCATAACACAAACCGAATGAAAAAAACCCCAACAAAACACGTTCACAATGAAGAAAACATTTCTCAGAAGTGCTGCTGTTTCCAGTCCCTGCAGTGCTCTGTGTTCCAATGCTCTAATGTTCCCTGGCCGCTCGGGCACACAGAACTGAGCAGACACTGCTCAAGTGTTTGAGTGCTTAATCTGACCTACCTTAGACCTGGCACAAACCCGAGAGTAGGGGCACACCTGACATGTTGCTAAGGGCTGTAAAGTTAAAGTTCTGATTATTATTGAACTCTAAAGCAATTCTCATCACAGAACCTACGTGGCAGTGGGGAAACCTCAGTGGACACCCAGTGTGAGGGCTCACAGCACCCACTGCCCTCCCCTGAACCGCTTCTACTTTTTCCCATTCTCCACGCTCCTTGTCTGTCCCCCTGCCAGGCTCTGTTCTGCCCCTGGGGGATTTTGTTCCTACACACAGATGTGTTGATGACTCAAATCTTACTTTATCCCCAACTGCTCTGCCCCTTTGTGAGCCGTCAGTCCCAGCCTGTCGCATTCTCCCGGAGGGCTCACGGCTGAACCCCTGCCGTGTTCCCCACCCTTGCCAGCCTGCTCTGCCCACTCCTTGGCTGGCACCAAAGGGGCTCTTTTCCCTGCCTGTCTCTGCGACGTGGCCCCAGCAGCTGCTGAGTGCCAGCCAGGGCCCCTGTCTGTGCAGGGGACACCTGCTTACAGCCCTGGCAACACACCAGCAAAGCAGGATTCCTTCTTTTTTTTTTCCTATCTGCAGAGGTGATCCAGACAAAATGGCTTATTTCTAAGTTAGCTCCTCGTGGCTTATGCTTCCTGCCATAGCAATAATTGTCAATCAAGCAGGGCTTAATCTTAACTCAGGCATTAACTGGAACACAATTAATCCTTGGCAGCAGACAGCAAGTGCTGTGAGCCCCATCCCTCCTGACGGTGATAAGGCTGACTGTCAGGACAGGCTCTGCATTCACTCCTCGACTTTAGCAAGAGTTAGATCAAGTCCATACAGACTAATAAACCAAATTACATTGTTGGCATCAGCAAGTGCCACTCTAAAGAGTCAATTGATTCCTGTCTCATTATGCCAACCAGGACCTTCCTCAGCTCCCAGAGGCAGCTGGGATTTTCCCAGTAGTTTTCAGGAAAGCAACTCAAAGTACAACTGGGTGACCATAAAAAGCACAAGTCTGAGGCACAGGGCCCAACCAAGGGACAGAGTTTGCCAGGAGCAGCACTAACACCCCGTGGCCAGGCACAGGGCAGAGGGGCACAGAGGTGACCTGCTGCCCTCTGGGTCAGCCCAATCCCGCCCTGCCTGCCCCTGCCCTGCTTTGCTGCCTCACAACACTTCCCGCATATTTTATCTCATTCCCCTTGCAGAGCTGCCTTGTGTGGCTCCAGTGAAACCCTGCTCCCTTTGCTGGGGTTCACGGGGATTCAGGGTATGGGAAGAGATGGCCTGGGACAGGCTGAGCAGCTCCAGCCCCACGCAGGCTCTCTGCATCCCGAGGCTGAGGAGTGAGCTGGGCCAGCTGCCTTGCAGCACTTACAAGTCCAACACTCACTGTCACTCTCCCTGTCCCTCATTTCTCTGGATACTTTACTGTTGTCACCCTGCTCAAGAGAAGAACTTCACCACCCTGGCATCTGATGGACTTAGCAGAGTGTGGTGTGACTCAGTGCAGAACTCTTGTGATGTTTTCACATCCACAGTCAGGGGATGAGGAGACAGTGAAAAGAGCAGGGAGATTGCAAAACCATGAGGAGTCAGCAGACTGGAAGGTCCCTGGCAGAACAGGTCCCATGCCCCACCGAAATGCCCTACTCTTCTTTTGATTTGAATGGTCTGAAGTTTGCAAAACCTCTGAGGCTCATGAGGGGATGCACAGGAACTCCAGCAAAGGCTGTTCCACTCACAGTGTCCTGGCAGCTGTCTGGAGGGGTCTGGAGGAGCCACCCACTCACAGAGCCAGGTATCTGATGGCCAGTGGTAATTACACCACTAATTAAGTGGGGGCAAGTATTTTGAAAGTGATCCATAGGCAGAAGCACCTTCCTATGAGCCATCCAGTGGGGGTATTCTGCCCAAATATATCTGACTGGGGGGAAGAAATGGCAAAACCTACCCAGGCACTAAAATGATGATATTTAAAATGGATTGTTATATTTCACCAGAATTCAAACTTTTGGACGACTGCTTGGTCAAAAAACCATCTCTTCCCACAAAAAACCAGGAGGAATTTTTCTCTGCCCCACATTGAACAGCATCTTTACCTAAAATTTCATTTGATTTGTCCTGCAAACAATCCTCACATTTGCCCTGTTTTCCAGAGCCTCTTTGGGTGTGCTGGGAGCTAAGGTGGCTGGTGCATTATAGGCTGTGCTGTGTAAGGTGTTGCCTACTTCTATTTTGCATATTATTACAAATACATCTTTCAACTGACTGAAAAAACACACCGAGAGAGTCTTACTCATGAGAAAGCTTTAGAGTGGATGTGGAGAAAAAGGTCGTGTTCTGACTTTCCTGCAAATAGTCTTGATGACTTTTATTCTGAAAAGCATTGTCTTGCTAAGATTCATATGGATAAAAACCACATCCAGTTTCTGAACTAATTTTGACAAGGTCCAAATGCAGTACATGCTTGCAAAGATGTCCAGTGCTTGGCTTCCAGGAAGTACAATTCTGCAAGTGGCAGGATGGCTGTTGCAGTTACTTCACTTCTGCTGAAACAATTGATGTAAAAATCACTTAGGAAAAAGCTCTTTGTCAGTTTTTTCCTTCACAAAACTTTGCAGCACTAGCCTCAAAAATTAACTTGTTTGTAAAATCCCAAGTATATGCAAATAAAGAATTTTTCTGATTCAAGAAAAGAACTCAGTTATGAACACTTACATGATTTAAAGATGTTTGGGAGGCAGTTAATCATCCAAAATAGTCCTTTTATCTAACACACCATATATTATTTCAATGTATGAGCTAGATATAGGCAATAAATCATATTAAATATCTCCTTTGAATAAAGAAACACCAAAAGAAATCCTATACTCATATCATTGAAAAAATATCCTCCACGCCTCTCACAAAAATCCATCTGTAAGAGTTACTTCCACAGTTCCCCCATGCTGAAGGAACAAAACAAAACTGCTCAGAGAACACCTTTCTGTACTCAGACAGGATTAACACCTGCCTGCCCATGCTGAGGTGCTCCTGAGGGCACTCCCAGCTCCGTTCCCTGCTCCCTGCTCCTGCCGGGGACGTGGCACCGCACAGCCGGAGAGCCCAGAACTGCTGGGCTTGGGGTCCAGCCCCGGAGAGAGGAGAAAACTGAGAACTGAGGATCCTCCCAGCTCCCCCCACGCTCCATTCTCTGCCCCTCTGGCGCTGCTGTCTCTGACATGAACGTCACTATGGAGTGTGTGTGCATTCAAACCAAATTAACACGAAGCAGGACGCTGCTGCACAGCTCTCCGTGCTGCAAGGGAGCGAGGACAAAACCCTACAACACATGACTTATGCAATTAACTCTTCAACAATTAGGGTACATCCATTTGTTCAACTAGAAACTAGGAGAGATAGGCATGTTATATTTTCTCTTTTGCAAGCATTATCTCCAGCAAAATAACCACCAGGAACACAAACCCAGATTAAGAGGCTAAAGGCTTCATAGGTCTACTCCCCTTCCACAGACAGGCCAAGGATGAAATGCAGTATTCCAATATTACAGGTTATATGTCCAAGCATGTATTCTAAATTTGCATCTATAATGGGCTCTGCCAAGGCTCGACGTGGCCAGTGGGAACTGTTCCCCCGAACTGAGCTTAAGAGGAAGGTGCTGGGACAACTGTACTTGAACTTTCATCTGTAGAGGAACAAGCCCACCCGTATTAGGAAGATCACACATCTTTCTCTGCCTCCTTAACAACTGAACTGTGGATCAGCACATGGAATGAGAGTGTTGAGATCTCATGTACTTATATTGCACCTGGGAATTACTGGGTGTATGCTCATAAGTAGCTCAGGTGGCAGCCCAGCGTGGTCTTACTTTTACTACTGAGTTACTCTGAGATCTTGTTCATCTTTCAGTATCTCATTTGGTCCTCTGTAGCTTGGGGAACAACAGTTATCTCCTGCACTGAGGTCTGTAACAATAACTCTGACCTGTTTGATAAGAGATGCTACTGAAAGACAAAAGTGTATTATTGCAAAATTTTGTGGGTTGGCAGCTTATCTAGTGGCATTGTATTGCACCCAGAGCCCATTTGGCTCCTCACAGCAAAATAAGAGTGGGGGGAGAGGAAATCAGGTCAGAGTTTTTGGCAGACCTGTTCCAGGTAAGCATAATCCAGCTGATTCATTATGTGCTGCAATCATTTCTGGCAAAGCCTCGGAGGTAAAGTAGCCTCCAGCCCTATTGCAACTCAGTTCTGTGTGGGGGTGTGGATGCTGCACACCAGGGAAGGGTGTCACTGCTGGATAAACTGAAGGGGTGAGGGCTGGATGAAGAACAAAAAGGGCTTCACACAAGAGTGCAGTACCAGCCTGGTGCTCCCTGCCGAGCAGCCCACTCTGAGATGCTGTTCCTGCCTCCCAGCAGACGAGGAGGACACCTCTGAGAAGCCCCTTCTGATGACTCACGCAATCTCTGTCTCATGAATCATTGGCATTGGGATGTCTTTGTGGCATAATCAGAGCTCTGGTTATTATACTCATTGATGATAAAACAAGTAAATCTTAATGAGTTGTGGGAAAGGAGACAATAGGGCCCTCTGCCAGGTCTCATTTACCTTGACAACACGCCTACAGCCCAGGCACAAAGATCCCTATTGTTTATCCTCAGTATTTGTGAAGGGGCCAGACAGTTCTCATTTCCCTCAATCTGATGGTGCTCTCTTTATCTCTGCCTTAGCATTTCTAAGGTCCCTATCACTCGGGTATCGCAGCATCTCAGCCTTAGTCCAAGGTTAAATTTATGGTAAATAAACCACTTGGACAGCCTTTGAAGGTGAAAACTGATATATAGTTAAATAGTGGTAAATGATCCCATTTACATAGTGCCTCTTCTTTGACTAAAAGGACAAGCAAAGACTTTGTTGTTCATGTTGTAAACAAATCCTCTGCATATGATTCAGGCACTGAGTACCTGTGTCTGTTACCTCACCAGCACAGCTCAGCCATTACCTGCCAGTAACTCTCGCCCAGCATGAACTGGGAGCTCTGTCCCTGCTGGACTGGGTTTACTCCAGGGGCTCTCGTCAGCCTGGCTGTCGTGGTCAGGGTTACAACTCATCACACTCCTGCCCAGAAGAGCTGCGGCAGTGGGATTATAGAGAAAACAAGACAGATAGGAGAAAAGTGGACTATTCCACCCAGCAATCAGCACTGCTGACCTCACTGTAGCTGCTGGCTCTCCTTGCAAAGCCAGAGCCCAGCTCTGAACGGGCCAGGAAAGCCTTCGCTTTGTCTGCAGCTTTGTCATCTACAGCAGCTTGGGAAACCTCAATGGAAAAGATTTTTAAACAGAGGAAAGAGATCTCTATCAAGCTACATTTTTGTACATATTTTTTAAGGAAGTGATGGTAGAGAAAGGCTTCCCAGCTCCCAGGTGGATTAGGAAGAGCAGCCCCTGAATGGCACTTGCCAGGGGCAGGGGAGAACCGAGATCAGCACCTGGCGTGTCCCTGTCCCAAGAGGCTGCCAGAATCACCAGGCTGCTCCTCTCACTGGCACAGGCGTCTGCCTTGGGTGTTGTGCAGAGCATGAGAGGATGGGAGTTTCAGCTCAGCGTGAATACAGGAACATTCTCCAATTTCTGAGAAGCTTGTCAGGATGGCAAAATGCTTCCCATTCAGATCTGGAGATAAGGGCACATTTCAAGCAAGAAACAAAAGACAGACCCTGACATTTAAATCTCCGAGTGAATTCCTTGGGACAGTAACAAGAGAGAAACATCTTTCTACTTGTGCTGCAACTAAATCAGAGCAGTTGCTGATTTATAATGCTGAGCTGGAAGAGCATTAAAAATAGTTTTTTCCCCCCTCGATATTGCCAGCCTCAGGGAACTGCAGCTAAATTCAGGACTGTCCACTGTTGGCCTCTTAAGGAAGGTTTTGTGTTCCCACATGTTCTCGGCCTGGCTGGTTTTGCTGCTGTCAGCTGGGGAGCTGCTCCGTGACTCACCGTGCGGAAAGACAAGCGACAAACCTTTCCCCAGGGACAGGGGCAGTGTCACCTCCCCACACACCTGTGTTTGCTGGGTGCACACTGAGCCTCCAGGCCGCACTGCCCCCAGCAGGGGCTCCATGCAGGCTTTTAATGTGATGTTTGTGCTTTTCTGATGCACCGAAGGAGTGACAGGCAGGGAAGAGGGGCCAAGGAAGGCCCCTGCAGTGAGACTGCAGCAAGAATCCTACAGCAAAGGTCTCAGCAGGGCACACGGAGCTGGGCTTTGGTGGGGAAGGTTGTGTAATCAGCCAGATGCTCTTCCACCACATGGGAACCCACCAGTCTGACACGGGAGGGGGGCTATAGCCCTGCCACTTCCTTCCTCTTTCCCTTAACAAGTCCATCACCAGGACAGGCTGCTTAAGGTCATTTCACAAACGGGAGGACTTTCTTTTCTCCATATCCTTGTGCAGAGAATCCTCTCAGTCACGTTCTTTTCACATATTGAAAACAATTGTTCACTGATAAAAGACAGTCCAGAAGCAGCAGCTTAACAAGAGGGCTGAGTAAAAAGCAACCAGGCTAAGATGGAGCCAAACACTGCCCCAGCTTGCTCACTTCTCTGAGCAGCAATAGCCTGGATTCTCTTTTCTCTTGCATTGAAGCAAATTAAGCAGCTCAGACGAGATAACAAAGCTTTCATAAATGACAGGAGAATCAGATCCACTGTGTAAGCCAGCAAAATAATTTTAGTGGTCTCTCATGGAGCACCACGCAAGCATCACCAGTGACCATCCCAGAGCATTCAGCAAAGATCCAAACACATCCAGGGCTTTTCTGCTCACGGAGGACGCAGTCCTGAGTAGGAACTCATATCTGAGTCACTCAGAGAGCAGTGCTGTGTGCTGCACAGGGACACAGGAGCATCCCATGGAGTTCAGAATTCACCTCTGCTTTCCAGGGAAAAGGCCAGGGTCTGAACAAGCAACAGGGATGGAATTCAGTCCTCACTTCTGAGGGAAGCTAGGATAGGGCATGTCTTACAGAAAGGCTAGCTGCTTGTGTCCACAGACTGGGACTTCATTCCTGAAATCTTCTCATGCCAAATAAATTCACCAGACTACATAAAAACCCGGAGCTGAGCACTTGCCAATGTGTGCATGCAGCTGGAGGTGCTCAGTGTGTAATTGCATTTGCCATCAGGGTAATTGTGCATGCAAAAATTGTGCAATAAGTATTTTGTACACATGCACATGCTTTTAACTTTCTTTTGTTTTTTCAAGAATCAGGCACTGTTTGAACAACTAGTCAAGCAAAATAGTTAAAATTATTGAGCATTATTCTGACTTGTTTTAATTATAAAGTCACAAGTGAACCACAATACTGTGCACTTAAATGTCACAAGAGAGACACGCCACATCACTGCTGGGTCATCAGGATCTGTGTGCACAGTTCTTTAATTTGCCTGCAGACAGATGGATTCCTCGGACTGAAGCTAATTTGTTACACATTGTCTGGAATCTAAAGCCAATTAAACACTGATCATAGTTACTACACAGTCTTTGGCAATTAACTTGTTTTTGAGGATTCGTTTAATTTTATAGTTGGGGAAACCAAGGAAGAAACCCTTCTGCCAGAGGAATCTCAGCTATGGCACAAAAAGGCCCAAACCACTTAGACCTACCCTGAGGTACAAAGTGGCTCTGAACACTTACAGAAAATAAAGCACAATACAGACAGATTCAGCAGACCAAATGGAGCCCAGTGATTGCTTTCCCCAAGAGAAGAATTCCCAGCTCCAATAGGAAATTGCCAGACTGGACAGGGACATCATTAGCTGGCACACCTGGACTCTCAGCACACCCTCCACGGCTGATGGAATGAGCATCACTCACTACCAAGCAGGCCAGGCTGAACAGTGCCACCGTGGCACTGCCACCTGCATGGCCCCCGACCATGGCACTGCCCAAACAACCCCCCCCAGGACACACCACAGCCCAGCACTGTGTCTGTGAGCAGGAGACATCACTGGGCACAGACAAGGGGCACTGCTGAGCACAGCCCCTGCTCGGTGGGGCAGCGTCCTGCAGCACACGGCCAGGGCAGAGAGCATCAGCGGTGTTTCAGGAACACACACACATCTAGAGGCACTGCGAGAGATGTTTTGCTTTGAAAATTACATGTTGTAATATAAGATGCTTAGAGACACTAAAACAACCAGACACCTAAAAGGGGAAATGTCAACAACCAGAAGAGGGGAAATAAATGTAAGCATCCCAGTTGGGCAATCAGTTCTGTTACTAATGGGGCCAGGTGAATTGCAGGCCTGTTTAAAATCATAACTCCAAATATCCCTCTGAACCCCCTCAGGAGTTCAGTCACTGAATCTGCCATGCTCAAGGACTCTGAGAACTTTCCATACATGTGTCCTGCTTGCCCCAGGTGAGATGAAGATGCACCCAGGACAACTGTTTGCTTGCCCAGTGCTGGGGAGCTTCCAGATGCTTTTAGCTCTTGGGCTGTTCTATGGTCAAGCCAATATAATTTATTAGACTGATCATAAGTGATGCAGAAAAGATGCAGCCTCAACATCTGAGGTGTAACTGTATCCAAAGGACATATTGCATTTACAGCAGATTAACAAATCCCAGTGCAAGTGGAAACAAAACTGACACCTTCCGTTTTTGCCGAGTTTGATGTCACTGCAGGTAAGGTGATGCAAAAAGCCCCTGATGCATTAGAGAACGGCAGTTATCCCGTTCCAGTCAGTAGCTCAGATCGGCATAAGCTTTTCACTCAGCTTTGTTATTTTGCCAGTGGCCAGTAGAAAATGGAGCAGCATTCCCTGTCAAAAGTCCCATCCACAGCTGGGCAAGCGCCTGGACACGTGCAGGCAGCACAGCTACACAAAGGCAGCTTCCTGCACACTCACACGGAGAACACACGACCGCCACGAACACCTGCAGGGTCCCGCCCACAGGCACCGCTCCACCCGTGTTTGCTCGGGGCGCCGCAGCGGGCGTGCACACACCTGCCTGTGCTCACAAACACACGCGTGTGCGGGCGGGGACCGCGGCACCGGCCCCTCCGTGTCCCCAGGACAGCGGCACACACCTGNCGTGCTGCCCTGCCCTGGTGGCTCCCCGCGTGGGGCGGTCACCCTCGGGCACACGCTCCCAAACGGGGCTGGAGCCCAGCCAGGCACTGGCACTCCTGGGCACTGCTCGCTGTTGTTTGCACACAGATCCTTGTATCAATCCCTTCCGTTCCCCAGATAATGCAGATTCCCTTTTGTTCGCAGCCAGAATGCTGGGCCTGAGTCAGTCTCTAAAACCATCTTGGCCAAGCCAGTCGTGTCTTGTTTGTTTGTTTTTGCAGTGACTGTGTGTGAGGAGCAGGGAGGGCGGAGGCGGCTCTGCATGTCCCTTCACCTCTTGTGGGTTCTGGCACATTCCTTTCACAAACTCTCTCTCCAGTGCAGGGGAGAGGGTGCTTTGTTTGTGTAACCACTGCCTTTTGCTGAGGCTCGACCCGCCCCGGCGCATCTCTGTCCAGGGGGCTGCTCCGAGCAGGTCCGTGTTTCGAGGCCACCTGTGACACGGACTCTGGGTAAAGCACAGCTCGGAGCTCCTGGAGATGGCTCTCCCTGAGTCAGCACAAACTTCAGAAAGAACTCCTTTAACCTGGAATGTGACAGTTTAGCACCTCATATGCTCCAACTTTCCCTTCCCCTCAACTGCCCCTGAGCCTCTGAGGATGCTTTGGGAAATGGAAGCTTCCCAGGTCCAGCCTGGACTCTGCAGATCCTCAAGACCAGCAGTTTCTGTGAGACAAACCGTGCTGGGAATCTCTCTGGTTGCTGGGAACCTATCCAAGCTATAAGGAGCAAAAAGCAAGAGTAAGGAAGGATGTGTGGGTTATTTTAATACAACTATTTCACTCTGTATTTTCACACCCATACAGCTATCCCTACAGAAAGATCCCAGTCCAAACCCACAAATATCACTGAATCACAGCAGGTGCTTTGCAAAGACCAGGCCTAAATTAACTTGCCACAAGGAGTTACATAGATAAAGGTACCTTAAAGGAGTGTAATGAGAGCTATCTTACTTTAGCCGTAAAGTGATACAAACAATCCCCTTTTTAATCCCTTTCCTCCCTCTTCAAGTCTTCAAGGTGTTTCTTCAGCTAAACCTAAAGCTGTGGGCAGAAACAACAGCGAGGTGCCACCCCACTGTGTCACCCAGAGCAGAGGATGATCTTACAGCTCCTTGTTATAGACCTACCTATGCCATAAAAAGCATATTATCAGCCTTGTTGCACACATCATCAGAGCACAGCATTTGCTAGTGTTCAGTAATTCAGCGTGAATGTTTCATAATACTGAGTGGGAAGACAAAAACATGAAATAGTTCTAGGGATTTTTCTAGTACCACATTGCTAGGAAGATCTGTTTCCCATAGCTAAATTAGAGACACAAACCAACCACTGCCTTAACCACTTGAAGGGAAGTGAGCACAGGGCCAGCCAGGCCGAGGAGATGACACCAGCAACACAGGTTGAACACCGTCTGTCAAACACAGCAATGGACAACAAGGCAATTTTCACAGGTTTCAGCGATTGCAAAACCCAAGTCAGAGCTCTCCTTCTAAAACAGACCTTAATGGCATATTTTATTGAAATAAGTAAGTAATTAGAAATAGAATACTAAGAAGTGCCTTAGCCAGAAAAAAAGAAAAAACTCAGTCTTTCCAGGGAGAGGAGAGCAGGTGGGCTAAAGTCCTTCAGAGTGTGATTGCTGCTTTGGTGGTAACAAGTTTTCCTACTGAACTCTGCTAAACTCCTAGACTAGCTAAGCAAATTCTTCCAATTATTTCTTTTTCTGAATAAAAACATTCTAGATCTTTACACACTCCAGACCTATTGTCACTTCCTGCATTCACACCTCCAGTGTAGCAGGATTGTGTACGTTTGGCCTTAGACTCTTTTGCTACCCTACCAATTCCAAGAAAAGCATCCCAGAACTGGGAATTAGTTAATTCCATGATCTATGAAAGTGCTAAGAAACTGTTTGACCCTGAATTGTCATTCTCAGCCTTCCCACTTTGGTTGCTCCTCACTCTCCTGGTAAATGGATGTTGACACGCACACTTTCATTAATCCGTTTAATTCTCCAGCCTCGCACAGATTCCAGCTCACCATACCTGAATAGTCCTTCAATAATATGCTTAGTGCAATAACACCAACAGATTAACACCAATAATTGGATTGCAGAGGTTTTAGGCAGCCCTGGGGTCAGTGGGAAGGGATAACAAGGTTGCTGTGCCACCTGCTCCAGCTGGTCAGAGGTGCCCTGGCCTGTGTTTTGTCATTCTTACTGCACCCTTTCTGCAGGGCAGGAGAGGGACATGATCTGCTGCCCGAGTTTTAGTTTTAGCCAGGGCTGTGTCTCACATAAGGGTCTTGTTTCAGTCACTGTAGCTGACATTCAGTCTCTGTGACACAGCCTCAACTGAAAAGAAGCACCAGAGAGAGTCTATTTTCTAATATGCAGAATAATAAAGTAGTTCTAGAGCATCTTCCAGTGCCAAGAGCAGCCTATTGCAATTGCAAACACCAACAATTACCCACCTGTAGCAAATACAAACCTATACATCATTTTATGCATATATTTTTTGTAAGAGCTTTTAGCTAAGTCTGATATCCCCACACAACTGCAACAGCCAGACACTTCAGGAACTGACTTCTGCACTCAGAAAAAGTCTCTGTTACTCTAAGTGAAACCATTTTCTTCCTGCAAAGTACAGGCACATGTCTAGCCCCAAACACTGTTTCTATCATAGAATCACAGAACTGTTTAAGTTGGAAAAGCCCTTTAAGACCATCAAGTGCAGCTGCTGACCCCGCACTGCCAAGCCCACCGCAGCCCATGTCCCACGTGTCTTTCTGTGCTCATAAGACTCTCGTCACACCTGTGGCACAGTGACAAACACTCCAGTGAGCACAAATAGAGGAGCTGTGACCACAAGAAAAAGGCTGATTTGCACAGTGAGATATTTTGATTACTAAGCAGCTTCAGAAATCTGCTTCAACTTTGGATTCTTTGAGTCCCAACTGGTTATTTGCACTGCTGTCCCCTGTCTGCATTCTCTGACCTTCTGACACACAGTTGCTGCAGCTTGTTGCATGTGTCCCCAAGCAGAAAGCAGATTGGACAGAGATTAGATAACATCGTGGGCTATGGGGTGGGTACTTCTTTTTTTTCTTACCAGTTTCCTGTTGATAGAATCACACTGATAAGGAGTTTAGTTGGTAGTTGAAGTATGAAACTGCAAAAAGCTGCCTTTTAAAAGACATGTTCCGACTGGGATGTAGATGCTGCCAAAGGATAGTTTGGGGTGTGTGTAGCTGTGCTCTGGTGCTTGGGCCCATCAGTGTGAATATTACCGAGGAGCAAGGAGGGGTTAAGGGATCAGTGTGGGTGCACAGCTCAGGGTTAAGTGTTTTCAAACTTGTTTACAAACATGGGTAGAGAAGCACTGCAGAAACAGAGGAAGCTGTTTGAGCTGTTTCTTCATACTGGCTACATCTTTCCACTGTGTTTCTGAAAGTTATTGCTCCACAGTGCTTGAAGGGAAGGTGAGTTAGCACAACAGTGTGCGTTTGCCTCGTGCTTCGGTACAAAGTCACCCAGGCTGCCGCCAACTACCACAAACTTCAAGTGAGGCTTTGCCCAAAGCTGATGTGCAGCAGTGCCACAAAGCCCTGCCAGCTGTGTTCCAGCTGTATTCCAGATGCAGGAGCTCTGGCAGCGATGTGGGAAGAAGCAGCCTGTGGGCAGCGGGGTTTCACGTTTCCACTGCCGGGATCACGCACAGACCCACGGCCTCCGCGGCCCGGAGCGCTACCCTGAGACCCCGGCACAGCTGGGCTGGAATAAACCTTGGAACAAAGCAGCTGACACCCTCACTTCGGCTGGGAAGCTTTTTATTTTAGATATCTGCACCTCCCGGCTGAAGGGCTCCTGACTGCACAGGCTCTGAAGGTGCTCCTGGCCGTTGGTGGCTGTGGCGCGTTTCGGTTTAACCAGGGAGGCTGTGGTTCCACCTCCAGCGGCTGGGGCAGCCCCCGCCCTCCTCACTCCCCGTGCTGCTGGCACAGCTGGGTGTGCAGCTGCACACTCGACCAGAACAGCTGAAAAATTCCTTTCAGCTGACAGTTCAGTTTACCCCGTAACCATGGGAAAAGGTGTGCTGATCCAAAAGGGAGCAGGGCAAAAGCTGGGACAGCTGGCTGCAGGGAGAGAAGTGTCACTGCAAAAACTGTCGTGAATCCACTGCCTGAGAAACTGAGGCTGTCCTGGGAGATCTTGATAGGAAAGCTCAGCACAGAAAGGGTCAGTCTACACATGCAGCTCCCTCTAAGGCAAAAGCGAGTCAGATATGAATTGGAGCTGTGCAAGCAGCAGTACAATGTAAAGCAGATTTTCTTTGATTAGCCATGGCCTCTAATCTCTCCTATGCCCCCCTGCAGCGAATTCCAGAGTTCAATAGCCCCCACTGGACTTTCCTGTTAAGACTCAAATCATTAAAAGTATTTGTTTAGTAAAGGCTAAAGCACTCAGGTCCCAGTGCCCAAGAGCTCTGCGAGGTTAAATGTTGTGAACCTTTTGAACACAAGCCATGTTCCACAGGGTCCCCATGATTCTCCAGTGGAGCTGTACGGATATTTTATCTCCAGGCTTCACCCTCCAGCTCCTGGCAGCAGCTCAGGAAACTGCTTGGACCAAACGAGCTCGCATGGTCCCAGACAGGAGGGAGCGTGGTACAGCCTCTGCCAGGGCTCCCACAGATCTCTGTGCTGGCCTTGGCTGGGAAAGGTTCATTTCCTTCCCAGTAGCTGGTGTGGGGCTGTGCTTTGGAATTGTGCTGGAAACAGTGCTGATAATACAGGGATGCTTTCCTTACTGCTGAGCAGCCCTTGCACAGAGCCAAGGCATTTTCTGCTCCTCACTCACCCCACCAGCGAGGGGGCTGGGGGTGCACAAGGACCTCGGGGGGGGGACACAGCTGAGCCCAGCTGAGCCCAGGAACATCCCAGCCCATATGGCACCGTGCCCAGCATGCGGAGCCCGGGGAAGGAGGAAGGGAGGGACATTCCGAGTGATGGCGTTTGCCCTCCCAGGCCCTGCTCTGCGTGCTGGGGCCCGGCTGTCCTGGTGGCCGAGCACCTGCCTGCCCGTGGCACGCGGGCAGCGCGTTCCTGGGTTTGTTCTGCTTCCACACAGCTTTTGCTTCACCTGCTAAACTGCCTTTAGCTCAACCCACACATTTTCTCACTTTTACCCTTGCGATTTCTTCCCCCATCCCACCAACAGGGAGTGAGCGAGGGCTGTGTGGGGCTGAGCCACGACACCTTCTCCTGCCACCCACGAAGGGACCTTCAGCTGGCTGAAAGCTGCTCAGCGCCACAGCAGCTCTGTTGGCCAAGACAGGCGTAAGAAAGACACAAACCCCCCAGGGTCTTTGTCAGATAGCTTTCTCAAATTTAAAATTTCATGTCTGAAACCAAGCATTCACAGCGCCCTAGGACCAGGTTTCTTTATCTTCACACTTTTTACTGATGGTGATGTATTCCACATGAACCAGCAAAAGTGATTTGAGTATTGTGAGTCTGACCCACATCAGCTTTGACTCAATAGTGATGCTTAGGGCAGAAGGTGTTCAAGGATGGGAAGATTCAGTTCCTAGAGTGATCCAGGATGTAATTCATCTCTAGCTTCCAAAGGATTAATATTTCTCACAGAACACTCCTAGATACACCTAAAGAATATTCCTCAACTGGCCTCATTTCAATTTCGAAAGTTACTTCAGTGAAATTGCTGTGAATTCATGGCCAAATTCACATTCCTGAGAAAAATGGATAGTTTGAATTGCAGCTGAAGAGGACATGGGGCAGCTGGAGAGTCTGCATACCTGCCCTGCAGAGGAAAAGGCTGCTGGCCCTTGGGGCAGACGAGCGGTGGGAGCAGCCCCGGGCGCTTGGAGCCCCCGGAGCGCTGGGCCCACGCAGCCGGTCTGGAGAGGGTCAGCTGGAGCCTGCTGAGGGCTGAGCCCCTGCCCCGGGGATCCCAGCAGGTCGTGGGACACCCAGCAGCCTGGAAGGGCCCAGTGAGGGGCTGCACAGAGCCAGAGCAGGCGCCCCGTGAGAACTCTGGAAGAGGACAGGTGACAGCCCAGAACCTTGGACGGGTCTCTGGCTTGCAGCTCCCTCTGTCAGGATCCCTGGGAGCTGGGCGGGTGAGCTGGAAGGAAATCAAGCAGGTTTTCAAACCTGCCTGGCAGGCAGTGAAAATCCTACCTGGTTTCTGTCAGTTTTGCAGAAAATGTCATACTCCCCCAAGCATCCAAGCTGAGATCAACAGGAAGTGCTTTTCCTTTCCTGTGAATATTTTTGAGATTTCAAATACTTCCTATGAACCTACTTTGAAATTTAAAAAAGAAAATTGAGATGGGGAAAAAAAAATAGGGATGGGTCAATTAAAAGTTTTGTTTCAAAAACATACCTTAGTTGTTTTTTCCAATACAAACCACTCACTGACACCATTTCTTCACCTCTCAGTACTTCAATTTTAAAAATCTGACATATTCAGAAGAATGTCCAACAACAATTGTACTCTTATGCTGAATGTGTGTCTGCATAATTTAGCTATTGCTGAGCATGCAGAAAGTTGTAAAAAGTGGGAGGTTAGTTCTTTAGCCTGTTTGTACCAGTGTTTATGTACAATGTCTACGGTATTTCCAAGCGAACAAGCCTGAAAGCCCAGACCTCACACAAGTATCAGATCCTGCAGAAAACATCACTGGCACTTAGACTTGCTTGCTGACAACAAGCAATCCCTTACTAAAAATTTCTCACTGGCTCTTGCCTTGAAAACCAGCTAAGGATGATGCACTGAAGGTGTCTTTCACCCCAGAGGAGTGGGAAGGATTTGTTACTCATGAGCAGTTTCCTCCTTCTGTCGCTTTGCCAGGTGCCGAAGAGAGGCTCAGTGAAAATCCCCGGTGCAAAGCAGAGTCACCTCCCAGGCTCTGCACGCCAAATCCTCCTGCCTGGCCCACCTACAGCCCAGATAAGGCAGGGTCCAGTGCTGGAAAGTGCTTACTAGGAAACATGCCTTGCTGGAGTTCTCAGCAATTTGGCACGCCTGGAAAATCATATCAGAGCCAGGCGTTTTTATCAGATTTAAACCCAAATGCAGGGGGTTGCATTTAGACAGGCAGACTGGGGTATTATGGGAGGTAATGTGGCCTCAGGGAGACGTGATCAGCTTCCACTTCAGGCATGTGTTTGATGCAAGAAATCACCAAAGAAATATCATGCTTTTGACCAAGAATTACTTTTTCACTTCCCCTCTAGCTCAGCCCAGTGAAAGATCTGAGTATAACTTTTACCTCAAAAAAAAAAAAAAAATCATTAGGTCTCTGACCTTTACAAACAAAACAAGAAAACAAACCACAGAGTCACAGGCCACTGTTAAACAATGCTTGGGCTTGGTCCAGTCACTGCTTTCTGTTTGGAAAGGGAGAGTAATCTCTGCAAATGCACAAGCCAGGCTTGCATGTAAATACAGGGGAGCACGCAGGGCACTCCCACCAAAACCACCACCTGCCCAGGTGTCACAGAGCAGCTTGGGACTATTATTTATGATGACAAAACAATTAAACAGATAATTGTTCTTCTAAAGGACAAAAATGAGGGTGATGATGTGGTACCCTAAGAGGTGCAATTTGTTCTTCCTGGCCTCATCATTCTGCTGGTTTCTCCCTGGTACAATTTGGCCTGAGAACCACATGAGCAGGACAGTGCCTGGGAGCTGTTTCCTTTGGGACCTGTTTCCTTTGCAGCTGAGTGCTGATGGTTTGATCCTGTGTGCACTGATCCAGACCCTTCTAGCACTTCGGGAAAGAGTCAAGGAATTATCTTCCAGAGGGCAATTCAAAGAAACTTATCTCCCTCCGTGTGGGGAACCTCACCTTTAGTTCCCAAACTGGGCACATAAATTTGGGGAGTTTCATACTACCACCTCTCCTCTAGTCATCCTCTGTTGATTTTTGCACAGTTTCTATTTATAGTTTCCTGGATGTGATGGAGACCTTGTTTGCCCTTCTGTATAACACCAGGCCATGGAATTTCACCCAGTTTTCACTGTAATAAGCACAACATGGTGGCTGCTGGGTAACACAAAACAGAAACATGTTTAGAAATGCACAGCCACGTGCCTGAGAAGGAATGGGCTGCACAGAAGCAAGAAATGCCCACAGGTGGTATTTAAGAGGATCAAGGCTGACACAGCTTAAAGAGCCATTGCACAGTCCTGTCCCACTCCCACTTCAGGTCGTGGCTGGAGGTGGACAGCGGAGTGTGGTCACAGCACTCCTACCATGGGTCATCGTGGGAAAGCACGGGAAGGTTCTCCCAGTCAGCAGGAACATGCACAGAGCACTGGGAGAGGCTCACCGAACCCACTCTGCGGACCAGGACAACTCTGTACAAACAAAAACCAAGGAAGCCTTCCAGAACAAGTGGGGCCTCAGGCACACAGAACACCTGGTGGTTTGGCGTACCACGAGAGAGCTTAGATAAACAGTTCTGGAAGTATTCTGGGACCAGGGAGAGTATTCCCAGAATCTCATGTGACTTTTAAAAGATGATCTTGTGCCATACGTTGGTGTCTAGGGAGATAGAAGTCCCAGCTGCAGAGGGTGACAGGCACACCTTCCCAGGGAGCACAGCAGGCTGCCAACCCAACTCTGCTCTCTTTACCTACAGTGGAAGCAGGGCTTGGCTGGAAGCCAGAAAAACAGGAGAAATGTTAAATATTGAAAGATAATAATTTTAAGGCAACCCCCTCCAAAATACCCAAACCCCAAAATGAATACCATCAAGCCAAAGTAAATTGTATCCTATTTTGTGGTGCTTTTAGGATTACCTACATTTATACACTACATTTATAGTGTAGTGGTGGTGACAGCTCTGAAAACACTGTGCAAAGCAGCTACTGTGCAAATACAGATCCAGTCAGGATGTCTTTGGAGTCACATTCACTGGGACATACAGAGAATCATGGAATATCCTGAGTTGGAAGGGACCCACAAGGAACACCAAAGTCCAGCTCCTGGCCCTGCACAGGACAGCCCCAAGAATCCCACCATGTGCCTGAGTGCACATACATGAATTACACAGAACCCCATCCCAAACTGCTCAAACTTGCCTCCTGAACCTTTCTTTCAAAAAGCACATTAATGGCAGGGGCTTTCCAGGACCTGTGGTGCAATCAGGTGCTGGAGAGTGGCTGGCGTTTGAAGCAGTCAGCTTCGCCCAGGGGACAAAGTGCTCATCCCTCAGCAGACAAAATCAATAAGGCAAAAGCTAAAAGGCCAGCCTGGGACCACCCCCGTCATCTGCCGGCTCACGGGGCCGAGCTGATTTCACCGCAGTGGAGCTCTGCCAGGCTCGGACAGAGGCAGCGCAGAGTGCGGGGGCCGGCGGGAGGTGCTGGGCGCATCCCGGCCCCGAGCGCGGCTCCGCCCGGCCCGGCTGCCGAGCGAAGCCACGGCACCCAAACCCAGCTACGAGAAATCAGCACCCCTGGACACACCACGAAACTGAAAGGCCGGAGCAGCTGAATGCCTCGAGTGCAAGGGGTCGGTTCAGGCAAATACGATCAGATCTATGGAATTTGAAAGAGAAGGAAAACGGAGGAAAAGACAGAACTGTGTTCCGGTTAATGTTCTTGCTGTATTTAAACAAAACATTACATACTGCAGACAGCTGAGGGGAGAACCCAGAACTTCCTCGCCCAACTTAAAGAACTTGTCTCTTCCTAAGACCCCAAAATTCAGTAATATTCCAGACAGGAATTAATTTCCTTTATAGTAAGTATTATCTAATGAGTCTCACATGAGCCTGAACTGTGTTTTCTATTCCCAGCAGCAAGGGATTCTGGACAAATAACTGAGCTGCACAGTGCCTCAGTTTCTCTTTCCACAGAATAGGGGAATATCACCTTTCCTAAAGCACTTGCTGCTGTTTGGACTAAGTGCAAGTTAAGTGTGTAAATTGAAACCACAGTCACTGATATTAAGTCATTTATTAGCTGGCCTGGCTGTCACTGTCTGCTCCCCACCCCAAGCTCATAGAGGAACATCCTGACAAAACAACCCCTTGAACAATCAATAACCAAGTTACCCATAAAGTCTGCATTTCATAAAAGATCTTTCAGTTCACTGCTAGTGGGGGGTGGAAAGCAGAGTTGGCCAGGGAAGAACATGTTGGGGGATAAATTTCCTCTTCCCTGTATGAAGTTCAGGTTTCCCTGAATTTTGGAGCTGAGCAAGAGGCCTGTCATGAACCACATCCCTTTGGGGCTGTTCAGGAGATTCCCATCCAAACCTCCATGTTTTCCTAGCCCAGGGACCTGTCCTTGGGAAGGAATTTAGAAAGCACAGAACACACTCATCAAAATGAAGGTGAACAGCAAAGCCATGGGGTTTTGCAATGTTCTTCTCCTCCATCAGTGAAAAACAACTCTTCTGACAAGGCTTTGGAGCTCATCTTCACCAGGAGAACTGAACTCTGGTTCTGCTGTTGTGGTCTGTCTCCCCTGGTCCACTGGATCTGAACCAGAAAACACTTCCACCAAAAATGACCTTGGAAAAAGCACTCTTTCTTTATCCGGTCAAGAGAAAAGCTAGAAAACCAACGATAGTTTTGGAATGAACTATCACCAGGACACTTTCCAGAGGCCTAATGTGAGCAGATGTTACACATCTGCACAACCAGCCCTTCCAGCAGTATCTGCTTGTTAATAAAACACTACTATTACAAAACCAGCTTAAATGATGGAGTTTGTTGTCTTTGATCAGGTTTCACTGCTCTGTTCTAGCTGGTTGTTCCACATGCATGTACATTTCTGTGGGATTACCTTCTACTTCACCGTAAGGCTCCACGTTCTGACTGACAGGAGACCTTCTTCCCTCTCTACTGGGCCTGATTCCCAAAGCAGGCAGTGGTCTAAGTGACCAAACACACACCACTATTCTCTCTGGGAAGAGCCCAAAAAACTAGTGACTGGACACTGACAGGTTTCTGCAAGCAGAACTGAACTGGCATTATCCTGGACATCAGAGCCCAGTGATTCTTGTCTCCTTGCTCTAATTTAGGCCCCTCTGTCTCAGAGGAACTCAGAACTGCCACTCTGCCACAGAACCTCGTGCAGGGATGCTCCACCCCCCGCACATGCAGCAAGCGTTCAGTGACAGGGCACTGAGGGATGGCAGCTGGGGATGGAGCTTGGCAAGGCCAAACCTGGCAATTTGCCACAACAGGGCTTGTCTTCATTCCTTCCAGAAGGGCACATGCTAATTACAGAGCACAGCCTTGTACTTAAAAGGCTGCCATGATTCTCATTATGGGCAGACACGATGTTCTACATGAAGGGATTTTTCAGCTTCCTACAGGTTTATTCCAATTGGGAAATGTAAGATTTTGTATCTTTTACAAGATCCATTTGCTACCCCTCACTCCGATAACCCTGGCCCACATTAGGCCATGCAGCCACGCCAGTGTGACTTGGAACTCACAGAGGTTCCTACAGGGAGATCCAAGCTCAACTACTCATGGAAGAAGGGTAACATTAGTTACCCAACTTTGGAAGCAGTATTTTGCACATGTGTAGGAGTTTCAAGAGGAATTCTCTAGGACAGAAACATTCAGCACTTTGGAAATATCTGCTCTGCTTTACTCTAGCCCACAAAAATGAGGCACATAAATGTTTTTGGTTCAGAGGCTGTAGTTGAGACCCGATGAACTTTGTGAATGACAGTCTGAAAAATGACAGCGTTCAAAGGGTAGGAACTACCTGAAAAACAAGTTAAAAAAGGCAGTATCAAGGGTTTCATCCATGGTAGAGCAGAGTTATGTGTTGGCAGGTGGCCCTTACGGGTCTTGGGCTGGGTTTCTGATAAGGCAGGAGGGAGGAGAATGGGGGAGACTCGTACTGGTGCTCCAGAGGTGGAACAACTGGAAAGAAGCTGCACTGATAAATCAGACCAGCAACCCCTCACTCTGTGTCCTAATGCCTGAAGCCAAGGCTGCCTGAAAATGGGAAAGAACGGCCCTGCTTGAGAACAAAGAAAGAAGTGAGAAGGCCTCGGGCTGGGTCAGGCCTTGTGAACATGACAACGCCATATTCTTGAGTTAAACAAAATAAGAACCGAAAGAAAAAGGAACACAGAAGAGTCAGTCCACCCACTCAGACATCCTTTTATGCTAACAGTGTGGAGATGAGGGTAAAACATATTTATTTTTAGTGCTGTTTGCCTCCAAACTGCAGCTCCCTGAAACATGATGTCACAGAGGTAAGAGACGGATTACATTCTTGCAGCAAAGGCCCCATCCATGTGAAACTTTCTTCCCTTCTGGGTCCTGACACGAGCACAAATTTCAGAGATTTGGAAAGACTGACTAAAATGATCTCCTTTCTCCAAAGGACTTAACCTCAGAGTCCAGTGGATTCTGACAGAAATAAGAGCAGAAGTGAGCAGAACTGAAGTTCTGGATTTACTGGGCCCTTCAACACAAAACGGATGGTGGAGATCTATGGGGAGAACAGACAGATTAAACCCAGATGGACAATGGTAGGGATGAAGGAAAAAATCTCCCCTCAAGCATCTTTTGGTGTTCAGGCCAAAGTCTGGAGAGGGCCCCGCTGCAGATGTGAGGTGAGATGGTCTTCGGTCCCAAACACATCGGCATCCCCGGGGCAAGAGGGGGCTCCTCGCACGGTGTCGCAGCGAAGGCTTTGCCTCAGTCCTGGAAGATAATAGTGCCATGGGGGATCTGAAAGGAAAAGCTGAACTGTAACAGGTCCCAGACATGAGTATTAGGAGCAGATTCCACCCACCAGTGCTGCCACATTTAGATCATGAGTGAATGGGAAAGAGGAAAGAGAAGTGAGGCC
The DNA here is from genome assembly GCA_013397115.1 of Edolisoma coerulescens. Taxonomy (NCBI): domain Eukaryota; kingdom Metazoa; phylum Chordata; class Aves; order Passeriformes; family Campephagidae; genus Edolisoma; species Edolisoma coerulescens. Next base: position 416,471 of record VWZW01003300.1, read on the forward strand.
GTGGCTGCCCTACAGTCAGCGCTGAGCCAAAGGAGTGGATGTGAGCACCAGGAAAAAATTATTCAACAGACCCTTCCCAACACCAGAGTGTGGACAAACAACAGGGAGCCCCCTCACTCTGAACTTCCCCACCCACTGAAATGCAGTTTCAGCCAAGACACCCAGATGCCCTTGTGGCAGCGTTCACCGAGTCACAGCCTGGGTGCAGCAGCTCTTCCTTCTCCTTTTCTTTCCCTGCAGGCCCCTGCCTTGGCTGAGCAGCCTTTTCCTTCCCTGATTTTTTGGGCTGCTGACCTAACGGTTTCCTTTTATTTTTCTGTGAAAATATAGCAAAGAGGAGTAGCCCGAGCCTGACCACAGGGAAGAGGGGTGGGTACTTTACCAGAACCCTCTGAGAGACTCGAGACAGCTTCCCCATGACCATGATTCTACCATGTGATCATTTCCAGAGAAGGCCAGGCAACAAAGAAGGAGGATTAATGATGGAAATTGGGTTATCTGGGTCTGTGAAACTTCAGTGTCTGTTTTTGTTTGAATCTCAAACCAAAGGGAAGAGAGAGGGAAGGATAGGGAAGATGTACTGGATCCCGATACCATCTGCCAAGGAAAAAGGCTCTCTATGGATCAGACAGACCTGATTCACAGGGCAAGGAAGAAGGAGAATGGGGAAATGCCAGCCAAGACACTTGGTCCAAAAAAGTTGAAAAACACATCCACCTCTACTTCTAATTTTAGTCACTTTCTGAGGCCATCAAACACAAGATTCTATTCTGCTCACCAAACCACAAATTTAGGAAGTGGCTAAATCCTGAGAAGAGTGTGATACTGCTCTCATCTGTTCATACAGCAATCACATGCCCAGCAGGGCCATCAGCTGGGGGGTGGCTTCTGAGAAGGAAAAGCACTGGCCCATGTTACTCACCAGGGTCTCACCCCTTCTCTTCCCTACTCCTGAAGCTTCAGAGTAGGCCATGAGTGGCAGAGAACTCCTCTTATTTGTTTACCTTCCCTTTTGTCATCCTTCAGAACAGTGGCAGGGAGGCCACCAGCTCTGTCACCCTTGCCAGTGACTGGCTCTGGAGTGCTCATGACCTTGGGGTACAGATGACCTGGATCAGACTGGAATGAGCCAACTGGGAGAGCTCATACGGCATCATCTGTCATCTTCGGCCTGGGTTTGTCCTGAGCCAAAGTTATGCAAACAGCTCATGATCTGAGGCCAGTGACAGATCGTTACTCACAGGCTGACCTCCCTCAGCACTGAAGTTTGAACTCTTCATCCATCACCTCCTCTGACAGCTCTTTTTGGTGAAATGGAGAAGCACGTTGCCACAGGACACTGCTGTAGTCAGAATTTGACAGCACTCATGCATTAGATGTGTGAGAATTAAAAATATTCTCGAGTCATTAAGGAGAAATAAAAATATTAGTGTTTTGCTCTGGTGCTTACCAAGATGTTTCAAGTTAGAAAGATACTTCCTCTTTCATCCTGGGGGAGCTTCTCATTTACCACAAGGTAAAAGTAAGAACACGAGGCAAACCACAGCACAGATGCTGTGCAGCAAGAACACACCTCACCTTACCTTACCCCACAGCAACACATCTACATCTCCATACCTGGAGAAATAGTTGTTTTTAATGCTCCCTTGGGAACTTTTAATAATACATTATGCTGTCTGGAAGAAATTTAAAATCAGGTGATCGATCTCACTAGTTTAATATGAAGAAAGCCTTTATGCTCAGCGTTCTGACTTTCTGAAAGCAATGACTGAGGCAAGTGACATGTTTCAAATATCTCAGTCCCATCTTGCTGTGCTGCTCTGGGACACCCACAGAACTGTGGGTTTCAAGACTTTTTTTTTTTTTGTAGAGGCAAAAGCTCCTCCTAATTAGTTCCCTGTGCAGATGCAAATTTGGAATCCACTTTGGAAGTAAGAAAAATTAATTTGCATTGCAATGCTTACATCCTGCAAGAGTAGCCATGCCACGGCGAGCCGTTTAAAATTCACATACAGATTTAATAGAAATTAATGACTGTATGAAGAAATAATTTTTGAGGCACAGGGAGAAAATCCATGGCTCGTTTCGCACACGGTGCCCGTGGGTACCTCCCGGGCCCCGGCAGCTGCCGGGGGTTCGGCCCGCCCGGTGCGGCGGGGCCGGGCTCGGGCAGCGCCGGGGATTTCCCGCAGCCCCCGCGGCTTCGGGGAAGCGGCAGCAGCGGGGCGGGAGCGTTCCTGTCACTGCGGTCACCCTGCGGTCACCGGGCACGGCACGGGCTCCTCCCGGCCCCGCCGAGGCACCCGCGGCCATCGCAGCCCGGCCGGCCGGGGCTGCACCCACAGCCCGGCGGGGTGCGATCCCGGTGGGGTGCGATCCCGGCGGGGTGCGATCCCGGAGGGATCCCGGAGGGATGCCGGAGGGATGCCGAGGGGATGCCGGGGGGATGCCGGAGCATGTGTGTGCACACCAACACACGCGGTTCGCCCCTCCTGGGGGCTGCACTCTCACATCCACGCCCGCACTTGGATTCCGCCGCTTCCCATGCAGGCAGGATGGCAGCGCTTGTCACTCGCCGGAAAACACGAGTCACACACGAGTTCTGGGGCTTTTTGCACTTACAGCCTGACATCCCCTCCCTCTGCAGACGTGGGAATCTCATGGTGCATCTGCTTTCACTTTTGCATTCAACTGACCTACATTGTGAGCAGTCACTTGGAATCACATTGCCTTCCCAGCTGATTTTGAGATCAGACTTTCGAACTCAGGCAGTGTGTTAATTCCTGTGCTGCCCCTGCTTGCCGCACATGCCATCCCCCAGGCAAGCCTGCCGTGCTCCTCTCCCCGATCCTGGACACCAGCTCTGGCTTGGAGCCTGGTCATGAGGAAAAAACACCGTGAGTGTGCTTGCAAGAATTCGCCTCAGCACAAGGGAAGTGGCGTGGGGAACAGTTAAATCCCAAATACGCTCAAACCCAGCCTGACTGGATTAAGGCGCTTCCCCTGCTGAACACAGCGTGGGCTGGGTGGCCGGGCCGGGCTGGGCACAGGGGTGGGATGGGCTGTGCATGGAAGCAGCTCCCGTGGAGCCTGCACAGGGTCTGTAATGACCAGCGAGCCAGGCAGTAATAAACGGAACAAGGAGCTGCTCTGGTGGCAGTCTGTGCCTGCCATGGCTCCGAGCGCTGCGGCATCCAGGGCAGCTCCAGCACAACCCGGGAAGAAGAAAAAGGAAATGCATCTATTCAGCTGTGTATTGTGTATTGCTCAGATGTGGTGATGTTTAGCAGGAAATGGGAAGAAGAGTCTTAATTTTCAAGTATTGTTTCCCAAACCATTTGAAAATTTAGGAGCCTTGGAGTGCCAGGCACATTTCCCTAGGGATTGTGCAGCGGTGGCACTTCAAAGGCAGGAGGTGAGTAAGCCTCACATTTGCATGTGCAAGCAGCACTCACACATCCCCAAATCGGCCCCGGGTTGTGAGCGTGCTGTTATGCAGTCAGCATGCACTGAAATTACTGTAATTGTACTTCCAAAATAAAGTATGCACCAACCCTTTTAATTTGTATAGAGATCACTGTTTAATTACCTGCACTGTGCTGTAATCTAACTTCAAGAAAAAATGTCTTATAACAGTATATACAGGCGTATAACCACCTGTGTGTGTGCTGTGTGTAAATAGAGCATCAGCTGATGTGTTTGGTGGGGCCAAAGACAGTAAAGAAGTCTGAGATCTGCACAGCACTGCATGCAAGAAATTAAAATAAATTAGTTCCCCCATGGAGCCTTTAATAAAATATGTAATGTAGGGAGAGTAATGTGCACTCTGTCACTCAACATCTCTAGCTTTTTCTTTTCTTTGGAAGGTGAAATTAGAGCTGAATTCACACCATTTTTCTTGGCTGGGAGCATCTCTAGAGAGCTGCATGATAATTTTTACCTGCAATCACAAATGCACATATGAAGAAGAAAACTACCAATGTTTGTGTAGAAAGTAAAGGCCATTTTTGTACTTTTCTAGCAGCTCCACAATCACAGAGAAACCCAGATCACTTGTTTCAAGAGATGACACTGATCCATCTAAAGCACACTGAGAAAAGAATCTCTTATTTTAAGCCTTGCAATTGGTGCATCCAAATATTAAACGATCCCTTTCTTCATGGTCTTTTGTCCTCATGTGAAGTGCTCACAAACACTGAAGGTGTTTCACACCACCGTGGCACAGTCCCCACGGACAATATTGGGAATAAACTCCAGCCCTTGCAACACAGTTCCCAGGCTGCAGCTCTTCTCTTAATGCTCCTTGTTGGCTATTTGGGAATTGAGGGGCAAGGCTGCCTGTCCAGAAGCACTTACACAGATCCCACTTCTGGAGCATAAGAAGAAATGTATTTTCCATACTGGTCATCAACAAACCACAGCATGTCCGATACCCGGCTCCTGCCGCCGTCCCCTCGCTCAGGCACCTCTGCTCTTGTGCAATGGCAGACGGGGAAAAGCGTTCTTTCTTAACTCCTGCAGCTGAACTCTCTGCACTCCGCAGCATGAGACTGGATCACACCGTTCATTACCTTATCTTCCTCAGCTACATTACTAATGGTCTAAAAATTAGCCAGGCCTTCTGTAAAAATCCACCCACTCAGCTGGGGCCTTTGACTCAGTTGAATGGCAGTGTTGGGGCTGACACATTTCAAACCCCCATATTCTCCCGAGCACAAAAACAAGGCCCACACTCACAGAACCTGTTGGTCAGGGCCAGCTTTGGCACTCGTGCCTGTGCTGCACCCAGCACAGCTCAGTTCACTGGGACTCTTCAACACCTTTATAATCCATACAAATAATCCAAGAGTGCCCAGCTGGGTCAGGGGACATTGGCCAGCATTGCCACAAATCAAGTGTGCACAGCTTGAACCTCTAGAGAAGGTTTTCATATGGCTCAGAGGTCCACAGCAGGAGGTGATTCATACGCCACAGGGTCCTCAGGGTCCAGCACAATGTGCAAAGAACTCAGCTCGAGGGTTTCCTTGTGCATGGCAGAGATTCCTCCCGGCCCGGGAGAAGGAGCTCCCTGGCACTGGGCAGCCACCGGTCGGACTTGCTCTGCTGCCTTCAGCCTCCCTGGCCAAGCTGCACTTGCTTCTCTCCCTTCGGCCCGTGTGGAGAAGGGGCTCTGCCCCTCTCTCGTTCGGTTTGAAGCAAAGTCACTGCCTTATTAGACTCTGTTTAGCAAAAGTAACAGCGTGAATAGGCTGAAAAACTGGTCTCTGGAATTGCCCCCGGGGCTCTGGGTAAGTCACACAGAAGGAATGGGTCTTCAGATTGCTTCACTTGGGACAGAGATCCCCGTCATTAGCTGGTGCTGAACAACACCCAAAATTGCTGTATGACTGATAAAGACGTACAAGATGGTGGGTGAGGGCAAAGGCAGGGCCCGTGCTGTCTGGACAGGGCGTTGGTCGGTCCGTACTGATTTCCTGTAACCCACAGGGCCCCACTTCTCCTTTCCTTCTCAAGGCTCTTGTCTAACAGGAAAACTGCCTCTGTGCCCTGTTGGGACACTGGGCGCTGCGCACAGGCCCGTTGCACAAGCTGTAAGGGTACCTCCAGTACCTTAATCTGCCCCCTCCCTCATTAGATGTGTGCTCATTGCCTCCTTTCCTTCCTCTTCTTCATTTCCGTGCTGTTGCAGGAGAACAAACACCGAGCAAGTGAAGAAAGCGTCCAGAAAGGAACTTGAGACGGGGAAGCATCCAGTGGTCCCCTGCTATGGTGGCATTTACGGAACCTGCCGTCCCTCGGAGGTGCAGTTTCTCAGTGCAGTGTCATACATCCCTTGTTGCTGCCTGTTACCTAATCTTTGCTTCCTCAAAGAGCACCCAGAATTGGGTAACAGGTTTCCTGAAGGTGACAGAAGCAAGGAAAAGATAGCACTTCAATGATAAAAATGAAAAGTTCATCATGAGGGACTTGGACCCACGTCCACTACTGAAGAGGAAAGAACTGGTCGAGTATGCATGAGCACAGATTTTCCCAATATTCAACACTCCTGGGAGACAGCAGTTGGCAATATAACTTGGAATCCCATAAAACTGATCATTCAAGCATCTATGTCTCACTGACAGATTTAGTTCGGACTACTACTGCTTTTTAGATATAAGAACAAGAGACCATAGTGCATAAACTCATTATTCCCTACATGAACATATGGCTTTTTTACCTCAGCTTCAGCACAAAGACTTCTTAGGTTTAAAGACACAGTGTACAGACTTATTTGTTGAATTTCTGTTGGCCAAAGAGGAAACTGTCAGATTATTTGCGTTTTTGTTACTCTTTTTGAAAGCACTGAGATCTCGCTCAGACAGAAGTCAGGGCTGACTTTTAGCTGCTGAGATTCATGATGCCAGGAATACAAAAATAAATATCTATATTTGAGGACAGATACAAGATCTAACATCTTTTGGCCAACAAAACAGACTGGAGTGAGTAGTAAGAGGCCATCCTGCTCATCCCAGCACCTCTGCTTGCTCTTGAGAATGTCTGCTCAGGAGCTGAGCGAGGTCTGTTGGTGTGCTGCAATCACCCTGGCAGCATCTTGGCAGTATTTCCAAAGCTAATTTCATTAGCAGATTACTCATCAGTGGAGCTAGGGCATCCTGTAAACTGATGCCCCATTGACCTGCTGAATTATTTTCCCATAAATAAAATGCAAACCTCACAGGTTGGTCTCCACAGGACAGATCTCCCCCTTCGTTTTCACAGTCAAAGCAACTATTCAGAATGGTATAAAAACACCTGCTCAGCACTGAGCAGGCAAACTGGCCTGAGAGGGAGTCCTTCCCTGCAGCCTTGCACACCACAGGTGTGCCACTGGAACAGAGCAGACCAAACACACAGGTAACTGCGCCAGGGCATTTGCAGGCTGCTGCAGTTTGCTTGCAGCCTTGAGCATTAGAATGGAGTTTGTTTAGAGGGGAAATGTTGACAAGGACATTGGGATTTATCCCCTGCTTATTGAAGAAGTAAAAGAGGACTTTTAAGTCCTACCTGAAGGGCAGATGGGTTGATCTTGCACCAGCAGAGCATCTGTGGGTAGCACCCACAGCTGGGCAGCACATTCCTCTCACCATATTGTGAGTGCAGCCAGGATCCAGAGCTGAGCACAATTTCACTTATACAACTGGTGGTTAATTCTGTGCCAACAGTAATTAGCTTCTGTAAAGAGTTTATAACAAGAAACCACAAAACAGTTTTATTCTGATGAAACTGATGGGGAAAAGCCGTGTGCGTCTGTCCATGGGGTGAGAGCTCCAAGGCTTGGCAGCAGAATTGAGGCTCAGCCTTTCAGGCCCAAGGCAAACAACGCTTCCCTGAGCTCGGAGCAGCTTCCTTTTTAACACTGCTTGTATTGCTCAGCATCTCTAGCCCCAGTCAGGGAGCTGGGCTGCTGCTGTCATCAATGAAACAGCAGAACAGGCAGGACCTTGCTGCAAGCACATACAGTCTGGGGCTCTGCTTTGGCCAACACTGACACTTGAGCTAAATCCTGAATATATCTATGCCAAGGAGATTGCTGTCAAAAGTACAGGACTGGGGTTTTAGCCAATTATTAGTAAAGACACAGTACTAAATAATGGTATTGATCTTAAAAGAGCAGAGAACGTACATTTAATTCTGCAGCTGGGACGAGTTGTATTATTAATTTCAGTGGGATTACATCCATTTATAAAACTAAAGCAAGTGTTCCTAGTTTTTTCATAGATTCTTGGATTAACATCTGTGTTCATATCAAAAGTATGCTGAAATAGGGATCCTGTTCCATTCTCATTGGAATGAGCTCTGGCATTGTACAAAAGAAAAGTCTTAACTAGAACTCGTAATAACTTTGCCGTAACTGCTGGTTACAGGCATCTTTCTGAACACAAAGAGGAACTGGGCAGTGTGGTGAATTCAATGTATGACTGACTACTCGAGAGATGTGGGCTCAGTACTTGGGTTTTCCTGACCAAGCTCTATCACCAACTCTCTCACCCCATTCGGATTATTTCCCCCCCTTCTACTTTTGTTTGTTTTCTCACTGTTTCTGTTTTATTCATTCATGCTGTAGTTTCTCTTGACACGTTCTGAACAGTACATGGCAACAGGGTCCCAACTCAGTCCAAGATTCTGGGCACGGCTGTGGTAGAAATAAACAGTAATCCAAATTTGATACTCTTGTTCCTTGGAGTACATGTGCTCCCCGCCAATCTAAAAGAGCAAGAAAAAAGAGCTTTTGTTTTCCTAAAGCTTCCTGTGTCTCCTGAGAGGAGCAAGGGTTTAGATCCCTGGGCTCTGTACAGGTGCTCAGGGCTGAAAGGTTGGGGTTCAGGGCTCTGCTGATGACTTGCACTTCTGTCCGTGGTCACGCCTGTGGTGCTGCCTGTCCCCAGAACCAGCACTGCACAATCTTCCAGAATTTTTCAACGTTGCAAATGTACTCCAGGTGTAAAAATTTTCTGTCCAACATCCCCAATGGCCCCATAAGCTAAGCAAGAAAGTGACTTTATGAGACAGCAGTGGAACAGAACAAGGCTGGTCCTGGACCATTAGTCATTGGCTTATTGCTATCAGATTTTACTAACAAGAGGTGGCACTGGTACCTTGTTGTTCTGAAACTACTAGAAAGTCATTAGCTGTGATGTCCAAGCCAAATCCTACTGCATTTCCTTTTACCATCAGCCAAGAGATCGTGATTAAAAGAGATGTATAATTAGAAACGATTTAACAGGAAACTGAAGAGAACCTCTAATCATTGTAACCCTGGACTTTATTCCAAAGACAAAATAAAACAGGAAGGCTTTACTCTTGACGTGTTCTAAGCAGTGTAGCATTAAATCTGGTTCCAGTGAGCGTCATAAGTAAGCAGGGAAGGAGAAGAAGGTAAGAAGCTGCAGATGGCTGAGTCCCCAAAGGTATGGAACAGCCTCCCCCCAATCTTCAGCTTCCAGGAGAGAGGAAGGTCCCCACGTCTTTATCCTGCTGGAGGCATTCTGCCTGTGGGGAGGGAGCATCTTCAGTGCTATCACACAAAAGGTGCTGTGCTCCTGGCAGGGATCATTTTTGCCTGTCAGGGGAACACTGGGGTGAGCTCTAGGGAACAGGATCATCCTGCGTCATTCGAGGGAGGCTCCTCGTTCAGCCCGCAGGGGGAGGGAGGGAGGGAGGGCAGCATCAGCCCTGGCCCTCCAGTAACCTCCTCCAGCCCAGCGTGGACGCTCTGGTGCGGCCACAGCCCGGCCCTCCACGTGGAGGAAGGGTCCGAGGAGAAAGGTGCAGACACGGGCAGAACAGATAAACCTAAGGACAGGTTTTAGTCACAAAACGATTAAATACTCCACTGACCAAAGAGCTCAAAATAAATTATGTGGAGTCATTAGGTTCAGGGCCTGCAAGAAAAGGGCCCTGGACGGTGTATGGGCCTGTCTCATGACACTGGTCCAGCACTTGAGCAATGCCCCTCTTTCTTGCTGCAGTTACTTGCTAGAAAGCTCCAACAAGCAGTCCAAATTTTGGAAAGGCAAGGGAGAGACTGCTGCTGACCAGTGCAGAGCCCTTGCTGTGACCTGCCACACTCAGTCAGCTGTGCTGGCCCTGGGAAAGGCAGACCCTGTGGCTCAGAGCTGACAGGGACGATCCACACTGGTTCAAGCAGAGCGGGTTCCTGCCTGGAGTGACCATCAAATGTCAGGTTCAGGGCATTTGCAGGCTTGGTGCTGCTTTGTGGTGCTGCTTTGTGGTGCTGCTGCCATTCCAGCCTGCTGGCTGAGCCAAGGTCAGGGCTACCAGCTACTCACTCCTCTGTCACCAGCGTTGTGCAATATGTGTCCAGGACCTGACTGCTGCATTTGCATTTTCCTCTTGCTAAGATGTATCCCTGTGCAGGAAGCAGCTTTTGGGATAGATGGGGAATGTTGCTGAAAATAATTTGAAAGGCAAAGAGGGCTAAAATATACTGTCATGATGTTTCTGAGTAAATAAAGATAAGGGTGGTGGAAGCTCCTCTGGCAGGGACATTAGCAGAGCCTCAGCAAATTAGTTTAGCACTAGAAAACTGACATGGAACGGAAACAAGACATTCAAAGCAAGGATGTGCTTTCACTAGGCACAGAGCCGAAGTTATTTGAGAAGAAGAAGTGGAGCTGGTTCCAGAGTAGCTAATTCATTTCTCCTTATCTCCCCTTGGCAGAGGCTCGCTGCCTAAAGAGCGCTTGATGTATGCCTGCTGCTTCCTCCCCTCTCCCCTCACGGGTTTGCCTTGCACAAAACAAGAATTAGTTCTGTTGCAAATGACTCCAGCTCCCCATGGGCTGCAGAGAAACAAATCACAGCTCACTGGGCACCGTGTGACACCCCGGCACTCTGAACCACGTGGCAGCACTTGCACTTGCTCCAAGTTCAGCTCTCTGCTAAAACATTTGCTGGAATACAAATGCCAGTTATAAACACGTTTTTCCATAACATTTGTGTGTTGGTAAAGGCCCAGACCGATCCACTGTCACAAAACACTTCTCAAGCGTGGCTTAATTTGCTTAGTGAACCTCAACTGCCCACCAATCTTACTGCCTGATGACTTTGTTGTGGTGCAAGCCCGTTACAAATTTCAGGGAGGTACTAAAACAACAGGTTTGATATCTGCAAGATATAACACATCTTATTCCCTGGTAGACAAACTCATTTTCTGAGCAGTTCATTTATCAGAGCCAGGATTGTATGGACAGAGATACCAGAACATCCTGCTGGACCATTTTGTCATAAAGTGACTCTCTATACTTACGTTTGAAACCAAGTGGTCCCTGTTTATGACACTTTATAGCTTAAGTTTCAAACATGTCAGGGTTAAGCACAGGCTTTAGCCAAGCTGGGAATTAAGCTGGGTTAACCTTGCAACTTGAGGCTCAGCAGCTCTCCAGGTCCGAGCTGAGCAGACATCAAAAAGCTTTGCAATGTGTAACACTGGTGAATAATAAACATTCTGTGATAGCTTTAAGCTGCTGCTGTTATCGTCCTCCTTTAGCTGCTGTGTCTGAGGAGATCCTGTCTCCCTTTGTGCCTCTCTCTTCAGCCATTCTGTCCCGTCAAGGTGAACCTTTGCACCTCTCTTGCTGCAGCTCTGGTCCGTGTGTGGGACCATGTTCTGCTCAGAGTGGTACAGCTTGGTTTCCCCAGCGTCCCAGGAAACAGAGGTGAGCATGCCTGCCAGAACATCTCCTCTTTGCTGTTCAGCCTGGCACATGCCAATTCAGCCTGATACTTTTTCTGGATGTTTGCCAGATTTTTGGAAGAGGTGGAAAACAGGGAACTCAGCCCATCCCTCCTAGTTTATGCTGAACTGACTATGTGTCAGTGAAGATGATGAGAACTCAGCCTCTGATTTTATAGTTTGGTGGTTTCCAATGAATTTCCAACAACCTCTAAGAAAAATTCTGCATTGTTCATAGCTCTAAGCTCCTCACTTCTTTTTTCCTCTCTTATCACCCTTTATTTTGTAATCTCTTTCAACAAGAACTGATTCTGCTACATTCATCTGGTAGCAAAATGAATACATTTTCAGGATTAAATAAAACTAAGTTTTTATAGTCACCTGGGACACAATCTTCAGCAGTTAAAGAAAAGAAAAGTGGTGGTTATCTGTGAGTTATGAGTTGAAGAACTGTCAGATTCTGCTACAACAGCAGCATCCATGCATGACTCCTCGGTGGAAAATCTGGGTTGTCAGCTTATTGTGAGCATCTGTTATGCCACTGGCAGTGACATTTCAAAGTATGAAGCCCAGTTGGTAAGTTTCTATTTTAGAGCAGAAGTATAAATTCAGCACACTTTCATCAAAACCAGAGCATGCATATAGCAAACTGGAACTTGATGTCAGCAGGAAACATTGGTAACATGAACACAAACGCAACAGGAGAGGGGTCGGTGTCATTCCTTTGGTAAGCCAGGACTGGAGAAGCTGGGGGCAAGAAAATGTTTCCTACTCAGCTTTCTTGACTGAAGAGACAACTTCTTCCCTAGGGAAAGGCCCGTGTGTACAAATCAAAAACTGAGAGTGGCCTTGCCTTACGTGGTCTCAGTTAGGCAGCATCTTTCATGGTGAAAGAAGTGAGCTGCTCGTGAAGGACGTGGTTGTTCGGCCCTACAAGCCTTGGAATGCGTAGCCCGGTGAGGGCAAGGGAGCCTGAAGTCAGTGCAGCTCTGTGTTACCCTCACGGCTGCAGCTCCCAGGAGCGCCCAGGAGAACGTTCCTGCCCAGCCACAGCACGGCAGAGGTCAGGCAGCCCAAGCAGGGAACAGCAACAAACTGCAGCCACAGAAGCCTTGCAGCGAACCAGTTAAAGTGCTTGAGTCATGTCTCTTCAAGAATTGAAGGACTAGCTGTGAAAAGCTGTGCTGACTTCCAGGGAAGCAGGCTGTAAACAACTCAGCAAACTGAGGACAGGACAGGGTAAGAGATCTGACGGGTACAAATCTCCCGCACGGCCAGCACGGGCGAGGTGCTTGTCAGAAAGGCATGTGCAGCTGTTCCCTGCTCAGCCTGTTTACTCTGCACCAGGATTTACCATCTGTGCAGCACAACAATGCTCACACCAGAAATCAGGGCCTGTCAGATGGAGCCTGGTCTCGTGGCTGAAGCACAGGACAAGCAGTCAGGAGATTTAGATTCTATTTATTGCTCTCCCAGTGGCTCCCAGAGCAAATATGGGGAAATCATTTCGCTGCTTTGTGTCTTGTTTTCCTCCAAGATACTACTTTACCTTATTAGTGGAATGAACACTCTTTGTTTGTGTTTATAAAGTGCCTTTTGTTCTTTGGATGCAATGCTAAAGTAGAACTAAACAAGATGTATTTACACAGAATTTCTAAAGCTTCAGAAACAGCTGCTCAACCTTCCTACTGCAGCAAAGTGAAAGGTCTGTAAACTCTACCACAAATAACCCCAACCCAGTCCAAAAGTCCCTGTGCTCCTCTCTCCATCACACTTCAGATACTGAAGAAGGGGTACTTTAGAGATCAATGAGAACACTGGAATATGTGAAAAGAGGCAGAGAAATAAAATTTGTTCAGAGGTGAGCCAATACAAATGACCCCAAAGTTTGGGAATCTTGAGCTGAGTTTTTCAGCTTCTTATTGCATTGGTAATTGAACAGCATTGAAAAGTCAGGGTACTCCTTTGTGTAATACATTTTCTTCTACAGAATAAACCTTTTAGAGTTTTTGCTGAATCAAAGCGTTGCAGCCATGCAGGACTCAGTATTCCATGTGAGATTTCTGTGAACAGCACCGAGTTCAGGATGCACAGTTCCAAACACTCCTGAGCTTTGGGAGAACAGGAACTTCACAAATTGTCCCAGCAGAGTCATATGAAATTGAGCTCATTTTCTTAAATATTCCAAGAGTTCCTTGGATTGCATTTACTCCAGGATTAGCCCTGAGTCTTTATCAGAATTATGAAGGAGATCGCGGATGGGTCTTCACTGATAACACTTTCCTAAAGCCTGACAATATTGCTCAAGAAAAGTCATTTATGGAGCAAGACTGTGGGATAAATCCTGCTGTCAGTTCCAGCGGGGGGCCTTGCCAGGATGTGTGGAGAGCAATGTCCCTCTATGGCACTTCAGAAAAAGCTTTGTCCCACTCAAAGTAACATTGCCAAAGTACTGTAGCATCACAGTTCATATTTTCTGTATTCTCTGCCTTCCACTGAATAACTGTGATGGGTTCTGCTCCTCTCCTATCTCCATGGGGTTGATTGTATATACAAGGAAAACAGTCCAGCCATTTTTGTGTTCCCTTTTAATTCTCTTGTTGTTATTGGGACCTAAATGATCTTGTTTTTGTTTTTACTGCTCTGTAATGAGTCACTGGCTTATTTAATTTAATTTTATTGTAATTGTTATCTTTTCATTCTTGTTTTTTTCCAGTCAGTTACTCATAAGACCACAAGATATAAACAAGACACTGTTGCTTGGACAACTTCTGAGGGTAATTTTTTTCACTGTCACCCAAATGCAAAGCCGTTTACTGGTCCTCACTTCCTAAGAACTTTCACCTCAGTCCATGTATATTTTTCCCACATGTCATGTTTCTGTTGATCCTTATGTTTTCCAGCTAAAAGAGATCAGTCTGTGTGGTTTTGTTGCTGCTTGGAATCTTTCTTGGGCTTTCTAACTGTGCCTGATCTAAAACTTTCCATGGAAATTTTAGTGATAGAAAATCAAGTTTCATTTTATATTATTTCTTCTGTAACAAATAAATTCTGCCAGAACATTTTGGTTAAAACTTTGGGAAAAATAGTTATCCAGCGAAATGTTAAATTTTCCTTTGCCATCTCCTCCATTTTCATGCCAATCTCATCTTTGGCAGAGCATTCTGTGGTGACTCTTTCTTGCCAGATTTCTTATCTTTAACCTGATTGCCCAAGGAAATGGGATTTATGTCCTTGTGCTATGTTTGCATATGTTACACACGTGTCTCTTTATCCATCAGTACAACTTCAAAGCAACTGGCAGCTTTCCACCAGATCTGATATAAAGACACAAGTCTAAATTCTGTTAACATTTTGTGTTTCACTGCAGTTGTCAGACAGAAAAGAATTTTTATGAATGCATCTGTGAAGGGAAAAGCTTCAGGAGCAGTGACCTTGTACTCACTAGCACAGAAAGCAGATGAGAGAGAAGAGTAAATGCCCAACTGTGGGAAGATCCACTGGAGTTCAGCCCCATCAGGACAGACACAACGGGGTATAAAGGCACCGAGCAAGACTCTCAGTTCTGCTGCCTTTGGTACTTTGCTTCCTGTGAGGCTGGAACTGTGAACCAGCCTCAGGAACCTGTGAGACTGACTGACTGTAAATGTGCACTGGTTTGACTGGAGATGGTTCATATTTTGGGGCAAAGCAAAGTGCTTCTGTTTAAGGGGATCTGCAGCTCTGCATCGCCCTTACTGGTGAGCAGAGAACCAGGAGACTCACAGCCTCAGAAAGCTGAAGTGTGCTCAGTGTGCTCCCAGTACCTCTGCTCCTCAAAGAAGTTCAGAGCTCCCTGCATATGCCCCAGTTACACCTCCCAGTCACAGCTTTAGGCATTCCCTAAGGTGCAAATTGTCTGGCATGAAAAAGCATCTTTTGCATATCTATGTGCAACTTCTGCATAAAGTTTCTGTAGTACCCCAGAACCTCAGCAGCCTCTGCAGATAATGTGCATCAGACCAGGAATGACCGATGTGGATGGCACAGAACCACTGCAGAGCTTGGCCATTGTCCAGCAGCACCAACAGACTGGATATGACATGTAGGACAAGCTTTTCTAATGAGGAACCTTGGAATAGCCATGACAAGTGATGGCACATTTTAGGTGGAGGCTTTGATAAACTCCAAGTGCTGTGGAAGCAGCTTCAGAGATTAGCAGCAGTGATTTTCTCCGAGTCAGCAATGAGCCAGCCCACCTCCCCACGGTAGGAGGTGCCGGGATGGTTGGAATGCCATCCCCAGGACAAGAGGTCAGACTGAACTTCTGACCAGTGTGATCATTGAAAGATTTGAGGCTGCTTTTGCAAGAGTTAACACTAGTTAACTGAAGTCAGATCCCAGCTTGGGTAATTCCATCTACCTCCCTAAAATTCCCCATTTATTTCAAACAGATGCAGTATTTTTCACTTCCTCCATTAAAGACTGCTGAGTAGTCTGGTGTGCTGTGCTGAGCACTCACTGTGTTTCACCCCAAAGGCAGCTACAGCACCAGGGAATGACCCAGTGCAGAGTTTTGGTACATTCAGTTATGTTTGGGGGGCAATGCTGGTCTGCCTGCTCAGTGTGAGAACTGATAGACATTCTCCCACAGGGCCATGGTTTGCAGCAAACAGCCAACAAAAGCGAGCACTAAGGATTTTGTCCTGTGGACAGATCAGTAGAGTACCAGCTACACACAGCCTCTGGTTTCGGCTCTTCTATTTATTTCAAGTAGCAACTTGGTCACTTTCTAGTAAGGCCAAAAAGCACCTTAATTTTACTTCAGAATAAGTTGGCCTGGACTCAGTTTTTGTGCCTCAATACTCATTAGTAACAGTGAAATAGCAATGCTCATTAATGCATCATTAATATTTATTGTAATGGATGCTTTATGATCACTTTGCAGGGGAGATGAACTCCTGTTTCCCATTTCTTCTGATACATACAAAGTGATGAATGAACACACTGAGCTGTTTGTACCATACGCTGTGCTAGACACCTCACAGTGCTTCACGGCAGTGCAAGCAAGCACAGAAGTGCAGCCAGGAACATTAATTGAAAGCATGTTCAGGGAGACAGAGCTCCAGCTTGTTCTTAACGAGTGTGTGGTAGAGATAATGTAAAAGCAATTACTTTAGCAAAGGCAATTTACTGAAAAATTCTTTTTTTACAGAGCACCAACTCACTCAGCTGGTGGGACTGCTGCCAGGAGACAGAGCCAATTAGTGCCACTTATGCTGGGGACACTGAGAGGTGGCCATCTGCCTGCTGAGACCGGCCGCGTGTCCTGTTCCTGGCCACACGATTCCTCGATGTGGGTCCACGCTCCCTTCCCAAGGTTCCCCAGCCATGTGTGTTCACATGGAATCTGTAATCCTGAATGACAACCTGCACCCCACTGAGGTAATGCCCTCACCTGGAGTTTCTCTCTCCTTTACCAGGATGGGTGACCTGCCCTCACGAGGTGCTACAGTTGTGTGAGACACTGGTGTGCTCTAGGATCTCTCTGCTCATGTCTGAATTTCCACCAGTATCACTAAGGCAAGAATATGACCCTTGAAATTCAGATAACCCTACAGTTTACCAACAAGCTATAAAAGGCAACTGGAAAATGTAAACGGAGGGCGCACTCAGGTTTCTGTATCGAGGAAAACTGTGAACTAGCAGTGACATAGAAATCAGCAGGAAGAAAAGATAACCCTGTGAGCTTCTGCTGCCATTCACAGGATTTCTAAATTCAAGTAACACTCACAAAGGTTTTTATAAAAAAAGTCAATGTGTAGCCTTTTGGTTGCAATTCAAGTTCTAATAAAACTGTTTATTGAACTCCTTGACCCCTTCCTGGAATCTGCTCGAGCTTCCCAGAACTTTGTGTCATGTGGTTCTCGGTCATTAATAACGAAGTATGACACAGCAGTTTAGACGCACAGCAGCCTTTTCTCCGTGCGAGCAGGCGCCAGGACGGGCTCAGAGCACACAAACAGCTCAGCCCAAGGCTGCAGGATCCAGTCCCAGAGCAGCAGTGCCGTGATGCAGCACAAGCAGAAAGGGCAGAGGCAGGAAGTGATTCATCCCAGTACAGTACAACGTGCGGGACATGATCAAAAAGATCCCAGCCTCCAGCCAGGACAAGTACAGTACTGGGCAAGTGGCTCTGGGCTCCAGCCTGGATATTAGATCCATCTCCCAGTCTGTTTACACAGAAATACTCCTCCACCAGCCAGCTGTGCATTAAAAGCAGCATCTGGTGCTAAGGAGGGCCAGTGAATCGCAAGACCTCTGAATACATGGCTGATCCATTCTGTCCACCCACTCATTTACGTTTATACAGCCCTTCTGGCTTCTGCCTGGAAATCTTTGGCCTTCAAACCAGAGATCTCTCCAGCAATTCTCCTCCAGCTCTTGGCCTGCTTTACTGTTCCTTGAATCTGTTTAGCGATTTCCCTGCCCGTTCCCAACCCTCAGCCCCTGTCCCGCCCCAGCTCATGGCTAATTAGTCATCTCTTCTTATGACAGCTGGACTGTAGCTAAGAAATTCTGAGTGCCACTTTCCAAGGAGCAGAGCTCTTGTGTCTGCTGTAGCAAGATGCACTCCAGGTACATTCTGCTTCACCAAGTATATGCTTCAAAGAAAAAAAAAAAGGGCAGGGATATTGCTGTATGGAGAAGCTAATCACATTCTAGGGTGAGATGCTGTGCTTCAGCTACAGTGGAATGAATGAGACTCATTGTGAATTGATTCAAAAGTCTTATCTTTGCCAAATGTGGATTTAGTTACACATGTGCGTTTCCTACAAATGAAAGAAAAAACCTGTGTGGACCTATTGGGGAAATGGGTCTAATTTTGATCAAGTTCCTTGAGCTGACAATTGCTGCAATTTCATGGGAGAGGCTCAAACTTGCTGTAGAAAGTTGGGTGGGGAGGGAGATGGAAGAGAGAAAATGGAAATCTCAATTTAGGTGGGAGCTAATACATTAAATCAAACTATGATTTTTTTCCTTCCTATTTGTGTCCTAAGCTGCTTCTGCTTACTTCTCCCTGTCTCCCTCCAGAGTATTTACAGCACATATTGGCAAACACTGGAGCCCTACGTGCTCGCTTCAGTTACAGTTCATTGGTAAAGGAAAGAGAGATGGCCCTGCATCCCTGGAATAGACTCCCCAGCACCTGAGGTCCTACTCCAAGCATCAGATGTGCTTTGACCCACCTTCTCAAGTCAAGCACAGTGCAGGAATGTCATTTTCAACAAAAACGAGGCTGCAGAAAGGAAAACATTTGCCTGCAAACCCGGTTCTCCCTCTGGGGAGAGATCAAGAGGATGAACTGGATGTGCCAGGCTGATCAGTGCTGCTTTGTGCAAGGCTGGCAGGAGTTCAGAAGGGATGGTGATGGGACTGGTATTGACACTACTCTAGAAAGGACCAACATTCATTTCAGAGGAAAAAATGGCTCATCCAGACAAGAAGATGGTTAATATTTCAGTGTGTCTAAGTCCATTTAAAACAAGTCTGAGGCTCACTGTCTTATCTGCTCTACTGTTAGCTGGTGTTGGCCAAGACATCCCACACCCTGGTCTAGACAAAGCCTAGAAGCAAGGGAAACAAACAAATGACACAGAGAGAGAGGACTAAATGAAGGGAAACACAGTGAGAAAAGAGGAGACAGAAAGGAAGACAATGGAATGGAAAAAACCAACATTATCTTCATACTGACCATGACAGCTGGGCTTTCGAGGGGTGCTCTTTTCCCTAATCCATAGCACATGCTGCTTCTTAACTCCAGTGATGTGTTTGTTTATTTGTTGTGTGTTTTTGTAAAATGAATCACCCTTAGGAAAAACCCGTGTACTTAAAATTACCGAGGGCAAAATCTCATTGTACGTCAGCTACTCTGGCACAGCCCGTAGGTAGTTCAAGAGGAAAAGCTACTTGGGAATGTTCTGGTGAAGAGTTTCTCTGTAGGTTTTCTTAAAGGAGAATGACACTATGTTGGACCCGAACTGTTTAATGGGAGCGTGGCACTGGAACTGTCCTGTTTTGAATAAATATTAAACAGGCACTGAACTTGGTCTCCCACATCCCACAGAAGTACTCTGACCATTTGGGGCTCAAAATGATCACTTTACTTAGGTCCAGTGATCTGCTGAATTTTTAATCTAAATAGAAGATCACAACAGGAGAGCCCTAAAGCAGCCACTGCTCTGGTGAGAAATACCCTCACATCAGGCTTGGGGCATAACTTCTCCTGGGTTTGACTTCAGAAATCTCTCACATCCCTGCTAATTTTCCTACCTACTGGGCTGTTAATTATTTTGGGGTGATGCCTGCATGTTCTTCAAGGACAATTTGGGAAGGGGAACATTTGAACCCAGTGGAGAGAAGGAAATGTTTTGAGAACTTGAACTAACTTTAACTAGACCAAAAAACTGCTTCTCTGACTCGACGAGCAGAGGCTCCAACTCCTGGTGACGCACCCATCCTCCAGAGGCAGTGAGCTGGTTTGGGGGGTCTGTGTGTGCCAGTTTGTTAGTGCAGGCTGCACACAGGCACATCCTGACCCAGGGCGTGCAGAGTGTGGAGTCTGGGGACCATGGGGTGTGTAAGGTGTATTTCCCACGGTGTGGGTTACATGCTCCACGTTCCTCTGTACACAGTCAGTTTCAGTGGTTATGTATCGCTTGTATAATGATCATAGCAAATTAGTAAATATGAAGTACCTGTACATAAGGTCAACAAAACATCCCTCACATTTCTAGATCTCTGTTATAAACACATCTGGAGAAAATCTTCATGCTTTATTTTGCCTCTTAAATGTCACATGTAAAAATAAGTACCAACGCATCATTCCATCCAGTGTCTTTGCCCAGCTGATGTGAAACGAGCACTAAAGCAACAAATGTGAGAAATAAACACTATTTCTGTGTGCTGAAACCCTACTGAGTAGAAGAGTTGGTCTGCCACCTCTGCTTACCAAAGAAGAGTTCTGGCCAAATGCTCCAGCCCCTCTCCATCCAGAAGCAACAGTCTTCCTAAGAATAACTGGAGTCACAGAAATGTGTGTGGGAATTGAAAATAAAACTTGATCCAACAAATACTCACTGGTAGATACCAATGGTAATATTAAGGCTGAAATTCAAAGAACTAAAGATGTTTTTCCCCACATTCTTCTGGGGAAATGGGACACCTGCACTTTGGTCATATGGCCAGCATTTCATGGAGAAAAGGTAGAAACCAGGCTGAAGACACTTGAGTCAGGCACTGGACTCATGATGTTCTCCCTGGGCGTGTGTCTCCTCGGGAGAAGTGGCAGCAGGAAGCAGGCAAGAGGGCACAGGAAGTGTTTGGGAAATTTCATTTAACAGTTAAAACCTCTACGTGAATGAAGCCTGGAGCCTGTTTTGCTTCAAACAATGTTCCATTCAAAGTATGACTCAACTTTTGGGGCCTGATCCAAAGCTCACTAAAGACAATGAGAGTTTTTCCATTTACTTGAGCAGCCTTTGGATGAGGGCCTTGATCCTGATCCTGAAAGCCTGATTCACATGAGAAAGGCTGCACAAAAAAGACCAGGTCTAGAAATCCGTGTTGAGATTGCACCAAATCCTCTCCTAGGTGAGTATTCCAAGCCAAAGCAGTGACACCAGTTTATTCTGATGGTCTGCTCACTATCGTGAACTTCACCCAACATTTCACTCTCCTGAACTTCACCTAACATATCCTGTAACACCTAACATAAGTCATAGGGATTTATAAGGATAAATCCTTGGTCCCACACCTCCACAGAAGTGTTCATGTTTGCATAGCTGCTGAAAAGTTTTTCTTCTCTCTTGACTTTGTTTTGTCTAGTGCTGTTATCAGAATGTAACTCATGAATCATGGAGTGCAGATTCCAAGACATGCCACACAGTTCACGTTAAAGCCTAGGGTCCAGTCAAAACTAAAAGTGTCTTCATCACTGAGACCTAAGGTGTTCAAACTATAATGAAGGTTAAATTAATCAGACTCACTTTTAGTAGCTAATGCTTTCACATGCTGGTTTTCCAGGCAGGGGTTTTTAGTAGAAAAGGTATAATCTTTTTCAGCCACTTCGGAAGATAAAACTTATTGTGTTTGAATAAGATGTCTTTAAACGCCATTATTCAACCACAAAAGAAGAGAAAGATCAAACAATGCAACATTTGGACCTTGCAACTTCCTCCCTGTTGGCTGTCTTTTCAAAGCAAGTGTCATCTGAAATGATTTTATACATTCCTATACCATTCCCAGATTCCTGTCCTCTCCACACAAACATCCCGTGCGAGGGCAGCTCTCTGACTGGGCTGTTATCTGCTGGGACACCTTGCTCACAAACACATCTGGAGGGCTCAGTGCGTACCAAGCCTCTTGGACCCACTCTGCATGTTTGGGTTGTGCCTGACAAAGCTTTTCATACAAAACCTCTTCACCCTTCCCTTCAGTGCTCCCCATACGGTGCATAAATAATATTTGGTTGTCCCGGTGGAGTTACAACTAAAAAAAAATGTTTTCACCCATCTGGTTTGCATTAACTTTACAAGGGAAATGCAGTATACAGGGGAAATTTTTTTTTTTTGCTTGTATAACCATGTCTACACCCTGGCTGCTGCCAGGACCATCCTGGGTCACCCGGGGAAAGCTGCAGCCTTGACACAAACGGGGGCCAGTGGGGCAGAGCACGAGGGACAGGGCCAGCACTGCTGGTCAGGGGAGTGGAGACGCGAGAGCTGCTTCACCTCCACGCCCAACCTTGCAGAAAATCTACTTGGGCGATTTCTGTCAAAGCTTCTCCTTGCAAAGCTGTGCTGCCGCGTTTTTCAGCCCAGCCAAAACCTCAGATTGCCTCACAGAACTGAGTGGTCCAGGATCCATAAACGTCATTTCCCAGGATAATCCTTGACTTTTGTTTCAGTCTGTTATTTCCCACTTATTACCCACAGCTTTTTAATTGGTTATTACTATTTCTTATTATATTTGAAAATTTTAAGAGTCTCTTAAGAAGCAAAAAGGGGACAGAATTAAAGAAAAATGCAGAGAATAATTGAAATGTAGTGTGACTTTACAGATGTGACAGACACTGATTCTTCTCGGGAGGGAGACAGGAAGCTGTGGTGGGCCAGAGCCCTCAGCCCTCATCTGACTGCAAAATATCCCCTCAGGACTCTTTGTAAACTCCATTCACACAATAACCACCTGCAGCTCCTGTCCCCAGCTCTCCAATGCTGCCCAGACTGTTGCCAGACAATCTTTTCCATTATTCTGATGTTGTAATACCACACTTATTTACCTGATTTAACAGCAACCATTCAGGCAGGTTACTTCAGTGTGCTGGTTTTTATCTTCTGATGGCCTTTCACACCTTTAGTTCCTCTTCTAATCATAAAGAAAATATCAACAGTGATGACAAGAAAAGGGAAAGATGCAATATGAATACTGACCATGAAGAATGAAGAAGGTGACGCAGCATGTTCAATTTTCCAATGGCATCTGCACCCAGACTTGATCCAAAATCAGTTTCATTTTATATGTGTGGCTTCCTCTGCACCTCGTTTCAAATGTTTAGCTCTTTTGATTGGATTTCTATGTCAGTTCATACATTGCCATTACAAGTAGTAAGTGCAAGACCAAACCTCAGCTTTAAGTTATATTATATTCAAAAATAAACAGAGATCAACACAACACTCCTGCCATTGACTTTAGTGGGTACTGACTTCCTCTAAAAATGTCATTACTACATCCAAATTGGTACAAAACTTCCTATGCTTTACTACAAACTTAAGTACAGTTTGTCATCATTAGACTTAAGGATGGGCAGAGAGAGTTCCTTGAATGCCAGATCTCCCACTCAGGGGGCTGTGCACAAGGACAGCCAGACAGGCTGGACAGCATCTGTAAGAGATCCTGACTAAAATTCAAGGTACCTTGCAAAATACAGCTTTGAGACTGAAATGCTGCTTATCACGAAGAGAGGATCTGTGAAAACAGAAATGGGAAGATGAGGAGGATGGGACTGGTAAGCACAGAGTCTCCCAGTGACTCCCAGTGCTGGGATGACCCTAACTTGAACAATCCAAGACGGGTGACTTGATTAAGAAAAAGGGTGGTAAACAAGGAAAGATCATGCATGGAAAAAATAAACACCAGGGTCTGAAATCAGCTGTGCAGAAATGCCGTGCACGGGCCGCTGCCAGCAGCGCGTGTGACACATTCGCACCACGGCAGGGAGGGCGGGCTGGGTCTGATCCTGCCTGAGTGACGCTGAGGACATTCCCCCAATGGCTGTGGCTTTCCTCACACCACACCCAGGAGGGTCAGAGGCACATTCCACCTCAGTTCTAATGCGAAAAAACATATTTTGAGTCAAGTTAAATGATGCCAGGTGTTAGCTCTGGTTGCCTTAACTGGAGGCATTGTCAGAGCTCAGCCTGCGCTGCCAGCAGTGAGAAACTCAGCTCTTCAGAATGCACCAGCTACCTGCTCGTAACTCCAGCCAGCTGCTGATGGATGAGATCCACCCTGTGATAATGTCTCCTGTGCAACGGGAGACAGCAACATCTGTGAGTGTGGGTGCCAGCCCAGCAGAGGTTTGTGAACTGTGGTGTTTATTTGCGTTGCCTGGAAGGCCCGCTTAGGGATCAGGAGTGTGTGTGACAGACACAAACCCAAAGCACTGCACTCTCCGTGGAGGGGTTATTTACCTCTGTTGCTTTTGTCCTGCCTGTCAGGAAAAGCCTTACTTCTGCCAGTGACAAAAATGCACCAGAAATGGAAATGGGAGTAGGTCCACTGCCGCAAACCCCACAGCACAAGATCTGAGGCATCATCCAGTCCAGATTATCAAAGCATTCTGAAAAGCTGAAACCTTGTAACAAGCTAAACTCTAAACTTCTGAGCCCAATCCCCAAGGCCAGTGAAAAAACTCTTCACAAGAAAGAAGAGGTGCATATTAAATGCATATAAATTCACTGCTTGTTTTGGAAGTTGAAGTTTTCAGATGCTCTGTACCTAAAGAGGTCACTGCAATAAACATTCGGCAGATCCCAGAAAAGCTACAGGCAGCTGTTAAAGCTCAGAATTCCTGAAAATCTGAATCTTTTTGTGTTAGGACCCTATTTCAGGAATTGTAGTTTATAAATAACTACTTGATGGCACACCTAAATTTAAGAATGCCAAGGAATCTAGCAAAATCCATGTGCCGAGGACTTCCAGAGCCAGTTTCGTAAGAGTTCTGGAGGCTGGCTGTAAAACCTGTGTGCCATGGACTCACACTGGCTCTGTTCCTCAGCCTGGCAGGGCCGGTGCTTGCATGTTCTGTCCTGTTCTCTTTTCCACCCTCACAATCTCTCACTAGGATCAGTAACAACCCTCTGGAAGCAAAACACAGATTAGCCTGGATTGTTCCAATGCCTCCAAACGTGCGCTGCAGCCATGGGATGCATGGCTGGAGGAGGAGGAGGAGGAGGAGGAGGGATGCCTTCCTCTCCTCCCTTGTGCACACAGAGGTGATGGCTCAGCCCATACGGACCAAGACAGGACAGGCTGCCACCTGAGCAGCACCTCACGCTGGCTGAGCCCATGTTCCTCACACCTGGAAAAGGAATGGGATGGGCACTCTCAATTAGCGATGTGGGAAGTCCCAAATTCCATCATGCAGACCCTGCCCAGAGCACAGCCCATGCAGCCTCGAGTCTGAATGACAGGTTCATCACCACTACACCCAGCCAGGAATCTTTCAATAGAGACATTCCTTTGGGGTCTGAAAACCCGGCTGAGGGTGCGAGTGCACACCTATTTATAGCAAGGTAAATATTTGTGTAAACATGTAGAGGAAAAGAACAAAATCTTAAATTAGAGCACACTCTCAGAAAGGGAGATTAAATAGTGAAAAAATTCCACATAGATATTCTGGATTAATTTTCTAGATAATATTTTCTAGAACAGACATCTAGACCAGTCTTTTAACAGTCTACCCCCTTCCAAATTTTCCAAGAGCACTTTTTTGATTTTCTCCCATTTCCCTGGTGACCCAGTCACACATATGCATTTTCTCAGGATGACCACAGTGATTCCTTTGTGATGATTGCTCTGTTCTGCACTTTATATGAAGGCTGAAAAATTGAGGCTTAGAATGTTAATCACAAGAAGAAGAATAACAGGATAATCAGTGGTTGCTTGCAGAGCAGTGAAGTTGCAAATCAGCTGCTGAGGATAAATACCAGACACAAGCAGGCTTCAGAAGCGGTCCTGAAATACTTAAACACAATATATTTCCCCTTAACACAGCCCTTTGAGGTCACAGTCTTTTCTAAAACAAAGGGTCTTCCACGCAGAACACACTCGGCACCTTTGCCAGGCCTTTCCAGAGGAAAGTGGGGATGGGGCACAGCTTCCCCCGAGCAGAGGGGTTCTTGCTGTGAGCAGCCAACTCCAGCAGGTGACACACAACTTCTGTGCACACCACTCCAAAAGGGAGCTGCATGCATTTTCAGCTCCTTCATGGTAGTTGGTCATGTTTGATTAACTAAACTAAACTCAAAAAGTAGCAGTGCAACTTTGTGTTCATGCCAATATTAAGGAGGAAAAATCAGGTTTTAATATTATGTCTATGGTAGCAGGTTCTGCAGACCAACAAAAGTCTGGGGACCCTAAAAGGGTATTTCATGCACTCAGGCAGTAGTAAAGAACTTCAGGAAGCTTTGCTTATGGTGCAAAAGGACAGACACGGCAGCAGAAGCAAAATCACAAGAGCTGAGTGATGACTGCCCAGAGATTATAGCTCAGCAAAACAAAGCCCAGAGAGTTAAGTAGGTAGGAGCAGGACAGTCTGTCTCTAATGGCCTAGGAGTTCTTATTTGTGCTCCAGGTGATCTGGGTCTCAGAACTTCTCCCAGAGCAGAACCAGAGCGTGCACTTGTGTCTTCAAGTGGATTTTGCTGTCTGAGCAGGCAAGAGGCAGCACTGAGCAGGGAGCTCGGGGAGCTGGGAGCAGAGGGGGTTCCAGCTCTTGGACATACTCCTGGACCCCAGGAGAGTTTCCTCTCCGGGCTCTGTTACAGCCATGTGCTGCACGGGCCTGGGAACAGAAATGGTTCCCATCCACCCCGCGCTACCTGAGCACGGCTTCTCCCGCACCTCAAGATCTGCATCTGACAGCTCGGGTGCAGCCACCTACCAGCTACAGCGAGGGCAGCAGATTTGGGGGGTTTGTGATCTGCCTCTTCTCACTGCTCTGCAAGTCTGAGTCAGCCACAGAAATAAGAGGGAGACAGGAAAAAATAGAAAGGGAGAAGCGGTTAAGGCATTCCTGTGTGACGCAAATGCAGTGATGTCAGAATTGGAGACCACAGACACCTCTGCCAAAATGAATGGGATTCCAGCAGGCTCCAGCTGGTCTCATGGTTTGTGCATTCTGCGTTGTTTCCTGGATACCAGCAATTCCCAGCTGTAAACTGAGCAACCATTAACCCTTCCCTGCTGTGGGTTTCCAGGCAGTCACTCACGGGGAAGTTTTTCCCTCTGGTGAAAGATTCCCACATTTCATAACCAGGCATCTTGTGTGAATCAATGGCCAGCTTAAAAATAACCCCTTGACCCTAAGTGTCTGTGACAGCCATTGGAACATGGAAAGGAGAACCTTTCATACAAAGCAACATTTATTATCTGATCTTTCAACTGCATCCCTGTGCCCTTGAGCTTCATTCCCCAATCACCATGTGACTAACTACCTTTATAATTTTTCCTTTCCTTTTTCTCTTCTGTTTTTTTTCCCCACTTCCTTCAAGCTAATTTTTCATTTTTTCCTTGCTACCTCTGCAATGAGAAGATGAGGCATAGCTTTAGTGCTGAACTTACTCTGGGAATAGATCTGAAATCCTGGATCTGACATACAACTCCCAGAAATTTTTGTGAGGGAAAGCATCCAAATTCTTAATCTAGTGGCTGATTCCTTCCTGGCACAAACTGAAAACCTAATTTTGGATCTCAAACGCCTGAACTTCCCGAAAGTAAAAATCTAGGCATGGATTTTTTTGGCTGAACTAGCCCTCCCACAGCTGGGAGGGAACAAGAGCTTGAACTCGGGCCAGACCAAAATAATCAAATATCTGATTTATTAATCACTACTAATTAAATTGTATTTAAGCTTCACAGGCAGGTCCCCCCACTCTTCTCTCTGGGTACTGACAGACAATGAAAAACATAACACAGACATGTCAGAACAAATCTCATGGACTGAGGTGACAGCAAAAAGTGTGAGTGGTTTTGACAATTGGTAGTGAAAAGACAAATACATCCAAAATCAGAGCAAGTTAAAATGCAGTGATTACATTTTTCAACAGTATAGGCTTGTCCAAAACACGAAACCGTGAGTAACTCCATTAAGGGCTGAGCTGCATTTCCAGCCTGCTCAGCACAAAGTGCTGCTGTCACAGAGGACTCTGATTAACTTATCTGACAAGAAAAGTGGGGCAGTGCCTCCCAGCCGAGGAGCACCAGGGGCTGGAGCCAGCGCTCCGCTCTTCCCCTCTCTCGGGGGACATCCCCAAGGCTCCCCTGTCCCCTGCCTGACCTCCCTGCAAGGCTCACGCTGCCTCCACCAGCCACGGCTTTCACCAGGGCAAAGCTTGGGCTCTTCTCAATTCCCTCCTAAGTTCTGAGCTTTTACGGTTCATCCATTCCAGTTTTTCTCAACTAACATGAAAATTGATATTTCTCATCTGGCAGGAAAAGCTCAACTTCAAGAAAAATAATAAAATAACATCTATAAGCACTGATACTGCAGCCACCTCTTCCCTGGCCTGTGGTCAGTGCCCGTGGTCAGATCCCCACGCACACAACGGGCTCAGCCCCCAGCAATGGATCACAGGACAACTTCTGTGGAAGCTGAGCACAGAGAGAGCCATTCTGGCCCCACTCCTCATCTGCCACAAAGCTACCACGCTCCAGCTTGGGGTACAGCTGCAGCACAGCCAGAGAGACTCTCAGCTTTCCATTCCAGCCTCTAGATCCCTGTGCATGGGCCTGTTTGCTAAGACCAGGCCTTATTCTGCAGAACATTTTATTTCTTCCCACATCACAACACAGATGTAGTATTTACCACAAGCTCAAGCAACGTAAAGGGAAGGGTAATTCCAGTCCCTCAAGTCTTCAGAAATAGTAAAGATGAATTTTCCTTGAGCAAGAGAGTGATACAAGAAAGAAGGTCAGTAAACTTAGCAAAATGAAGCGTGAAAAAGAATATGATTTATGGCTATTAATGCATCAAGGGAAATAGGAAAGGAAGGAAGAGAACAGATTAAGCTAAATACTTCTGTTGGAGTAAGAGTAAACAGGCATGAACTGATTACTAATAAACTAAGGCTGAATGAAAATTAGAAGGCTCACAGCCAATTTAACAACCTAATTCTAGAGCTGTCGAACATGGGAGCAGCAGAGACCAAACTCTAGCTTAAGAATAAAACTGTTAAGGCAACAAAGCCAATTGTATATCTTGGTATTTCTGAGAAGGGCCCTGAGTCAGCATCCCAAGCAGTCCTTTGTAGGCCCATCTTTCTGAAAGTTTCCCTTGGTTTTTTTAGCTGCTTTTGCATAGCGGACAAGCATTTCCCTTTCACTTCACTTGCAGGAACGTTTTGATTTCTGAGACCAAAGAGGAAGGGGAGAGGTTGTGTTGCAGTCCAGGAGCTAAGACATGAAACACTCATCCAGTTGGGTTTCTATCCCCTCCTCCCCAGCTTCTCAGTCACTGACTTCTTGCCTGTTCCGTATCATTCTGCTTCCACACATTTTGACTCAGCTGAAAACAGATCCATCTTCCATCTCTCTGCGGTAGAAGTGCTGCAGAGCCAGCCCCACCTCTCATGTGGAATACAGTGCCCACTCTCCAAAGTATTTGTTACTAGGCATATGTAACAAGCAAATGCTGTGAGTAAGCATAAGACAAAAAGAGTTGATCCTCAGCAGTGTGATGAGGCTCCCTCATGTGCTTTGAGAACATCTGGGGGACCTTTGAATCCCAGAAAAGTGACTTCATGGATACAGGTTAAATTATCTCTACGGGGCCTAAAGATGCACACAACTGTAGAATTATAGGTCTGTTTAGGCTGGAGAAGAGCTCAGGAGGCCATCTAGTCCAACTGCTTTGCTGGCAGAGGTCCGGCTCAAATCCCACTGAGTAGGAAGACCTCTGACAAGGCAGATGTGCCTTTCCCATTCCTTGATTGCTAAGGAACATACAGTCCTGCATGGCCTCAGCAACTCCTCAGCCACAGCCTTTGGAATGTTCACTGTGATGTTCACACAGATCTCTGGGTTTCCCAGCTTGGTAAAAATTAGTTCCATTTGAATCTTGCTCTTAGAATCACTGGTGGTCCTGTGATAATTATCAATGGAACCCCGTCAAAAGACCATGGAATCACAGCATGGTTGGGGTTGGGAGGCACCTCTGAAGGTCACCGAGACCCAGCCCCCTGCTAAAGCAGGAAGATGCTGCAAAGGGCCAGTCAGGTCAGTGCTATCAATGTGTTACAGAGCAGCCAGCCCAGCACACCAGGGTTAGTCACAGCAGAGATGAAACAAACCTGCCCGGCCTCCTTCCCTGTGCTCTGTGCTGATGTTCACAGATAAACCCGTGCGGGAGAAGCTGGAAAGAACTGAATGTCCTGTGGGAGCTCTTATCAAGACCAGGAGTGAACAGCCAATAACCACTCAGCAAGTCACCTTCTAAGTTTAAAAAGCAGTCTGTTGTTTTAAAGCATGTTAGTCATCAACAAATTGGCTGGGGTGTTCTTCACTCCCTCAGTTTCCCCTCTCCAGTCTCCCTCTGCTGGGATGAGCCAGCTGTTTGTCCTTAGGATATTTTACAGACAGGAACAAAAATCTTTTGCCATTTTTAGGATCTAAATTGTGTCACCTTGTTTGGAAGGCTGACATGTGTTTGTTCTGCCATTGTTTGCTCTGCCTGCTGTGAACTGTAACCTCTGGGGACAGGGACTTTTTGTCATGCAGTATTTGCCCAGCACCAGCACAACCCTGTTCCTCTGAGCCTCCCTGGCACACCCACAGGAACTCCAGGCTACACAGGACTTGCTTCTGTGATACTTCACCTCTGGAAATAGACTCATCTCCTGGCAGCCAGAACCTGACTGGAAAAGCCCACCCCGATGGTCGATGCAGGGTGTCTCAGGAAACATCTCTGTGGGACCAGGTTCTGACCGTGCCCTTCCCTCACCATTCCCACTTGTGCACAAAGATACATTTACCAATACAACACAATCACTTTTTTCTTTCCACATTTCATTATTTACAAAGAATAGTGCACATGATCCACTCAGGGTGGATTGATTGAGGCATCTCTTAAAATGTTTATTCTAAACTACAAACCTCAGTTTCTGGAATCCAGCCAAGCTGACCACAACCAGCAGGCCAGACCCTGCCCCACTGCCCTGCCCTTGCTTCCAGTATCAGCTCTGCTATTCCCAGGATAGCCCGTACTGTTAGCAAGTACTATTATTAATCATCTGTAATTTCAGAAGTACAGATGGTTTGCTTAGCAAGCACAAAACATGGAATTGGTTGGGACAGTAGGAGGTAGATACTTAGCAAACATCTTTACCCGTAGTTTTTATCATGGTTAATTCTTCAGAGCAGCCTCTCATCAAGGCTGCAATCACTGATTAGGTTTTTAACTTTTCAGTTTGTAGCGTTTGACTACAACGTGATCGCGGGATCAGCTCCTCCCAGGGAAAATGCCACCACTGCCCTCTCCTGTCCTTTCCTTGTCTCCTGTTTCCATTCCTTCTTTTCCCGGTTTTTTGTTAACGCTGGACCTACAGTCTTCCTATGCCTGTGACACAGGAGAATGCCCAGGAGATCTTTTGTGCCCTCTTCTTTGTCCTGTTTTGAAGCCCTGGAGGCAAGAATTGTCTCTGCCCCGTGTTTGTTGTGTGGCACAGAGCACAGAGGTCTTGCCAGGGGCTCCGACTGCCGAGGCAGTGACTGCTCTGCTGGGGCTGCAGCACAGCCTGCCCAGCTCTGCAGCTCTGGAAGGGCAGTGGTACAGAATTGGCAGCATTAGGCTGCTGCTTTTTCTGGCATTTCATACCAATATCTACATCTGAAAACCTCTTCACTAGATCACGGAAGAACTTCGGGCAAGCCTGTGTACTTTATGGAGCAAGAAGAGCATTCTGAGAGTGACAAGGTTTGGGTGGCATCCCCTCTCCCACTGATCCTTGAAGATTTGGGTCTGTGCTGAATACTGAGTTTGGCTGAGAAATTAACAAATTATAAATCTGTGATAAATACTGATAACACAAAAATCTGAAAAATCACAGGCTAAATGTGCCACGAAAAGAGAGGTCAGTAAGCACGAGAGAACACGGGCAGTGATCTAAACACAGCTAAGCACACAAACAGCTCGTTCTGATTCCTTGCACGGACACGATGCCTTAGCTGCACAAAATCTGGGGATCACATATGAAACTGTGCCACAGGTACCACAGTGCATGTGCTGTGCCTGCCCAGGGGCTGCTCTGGGCAAGGGTGACCCTAAAAGTCCACAAGTCTCAGACTCAAAACTCCGTTGGAGAGCTGTTACACAGAGACAGACTACTGAATAATTAGGAAAATATTGATCCGCCATAATACAACCATAGTTTCATTTTGTCCTACATAAAAAGGAGACACTTAGCATTTCAGTCTAGCCTTCACCAAAATAGTTGAGAAACAGCAGAGTCCACATTCCATCTCTATGACACTGATGATAAACAAGATATGGGTGTGCAGAAGGTGTGTAAAGATACGTCCCTTCTGCCTGTGGGAGGCTGGCAAAACCATACAAGTGTTATTTCATGCTGGGACCAGCTGGAGGTCGGGACATACCCTGAACATACACACTGCAGGGAGTCATTTCACCTGGAAGGAGAAATGTAACGAACAAGAAGCTATTTCTGGTTATTCCCAATTCCAAAAGCTGCAGTTACTAAAGAGGGAAAATGTCGAAAGATCATTTCTGGCCACACGGACAGCAAAGCTCAGTAGACAGGCAGCCACGGGAAGGCAGCTAAATTCCCAGTTATGCTTCTGGGAAAGCAGAGCCCCATTACGCAGTCCTAAAAAAGTCACCTTCTCTTACTGCATCAGATGCAAAGTGAACAGAACAGTGACATCTTGAAACTCCCAGCCCTCCCAGCCCTTCAGCCTCCAGCCCAACAGAAGTTTCTCTGAAGTAGATTTATAGATCCAAATGCTGAAAGACGTGAAAGGGAATATTATGGTCCTTTAATTTGACCTGAAAACAGAGGCTGTAACTTTTTTTAAGGCTAAACTAATACACATATTCTTGAAACGGATCTAATTCCACTGAGATTATTCAAAACCTGGTGAAGCCACTGCTGTCCCTGATAAACAACTGCAATGGTTAATTACCTTCACTGCTGGGAAGTTGAATGTTATTTATTTTAAAGAGACATTTTCTTTACTTTTGCTTCTAGCATGAAATCTTGTACTGTCTTTGTCTGCAAAACTGAAGTGCCCCAACTATCACATGACTTTGATTGCAAAGATCTACTCAGGGTGGTCAAGTAATTTCTAAAATCCTTCCTTTGAGATGAATTTAGCTTCCAAAATTTGTTTACTAGCTACCGGATTGTTTTTGTCTTTTCAATCCCCTTTGGAATTATTGCATCCTGGTTTGAGTAAGTGGACATTGCAACAAGACATTGTATTTAACTAAGAGCATACTAACATGGAATCATTTCCATTTTTCTGGAGGTCTAATGGCTTTGTAGCCCAACTGTGTAGCTTAAAGGGACAGCCTGGCTCTTCAGCCACTCCCGTTTCCTGATCCTGGGTGTTGAAATTATGTTGTTTTGGAGAGTTTCTTACTTGATTTTTTTCTTTCTTTTCTTCTCAGAGTTTTTTTGTGGGCTATGAAAAGAAGCTCTTCATGAAAAGTTAGAGGAGAACAATCTCCCCTGGCCTTCCTCCAGTTCCTGGAGGTAAAAGCATGACAAGCAGCTTTATTCCATAAAACTGACAAATAATCTCTGCCAGATTTTTCCCAATTCGGACCTATCAATCTTTACAATGAAACCCTTTATTCCCCATAGACAAAGTCCAATTATACCTCCCTAGGAAAAGGAGGAGCAGGTGCTTCCACAGGCAGAATCTGAGCACGGGTAAGGTGGAAGGGCTTTGGGTTTAACTGCCTTAACTCTCTGCATTCCGCAGTTGCGCTGCAGTAATGATAACTGGGCTTTGGATAACTGACCACAGAGTCACTGGTGAACTTTGATGATCTCTTCACCCAGAACCAGAGAACACCCAAACATTCCTAGTCAAGGATTCCCCAAAAGGTCCTGGCACCATTTACAGTCAATAAATACCCATGCAGAGCACAGCCAAAGACATAAACAGGGCAGTCACAAAGTTCTGCTGCTCCAGGCACCACCAAGCTCTTCATCACATATTTGACTCCCCACTGCCTTCAGGGTAGATGAACCCTCAGAGATGGACTCTCCACCCTCCAGGAATGTAACAGTTCTGGATGCCATGGGAAAATCAGGGAAACTGACTTCAGAAAGTGGCCAGGCTCAGGGCTTCTCCTGAAAAGCACCTCCTTTCTGTGTTACCAAAAACATGCCACTGGACTGGCCCAGGAGGGAATTTCCTATGCTTGAACATTATATTCTGAGGTTATTTATCAAACACAGAGTATCCAGAGAGCTTTGCATCATAGCTGTCATTTTTATGTCCAATAGTTCCACTGTGAAATTATTTTTTATTAAGATACACAGTCACAAAATTTTTGTGACTCTCTTCTGTCACGGAATATGATTCATCACTCTACCCATACAGGCCATGATTCATTTGGGCTGGTTTTTATTATTATGAGTCTTATTTTAGCAATTTGGCTGTCCTTAATCCATTTGGATTAGATTTGCCTGCAAAACTCATGCATGGGATAACTATAACCTGTCACATAATACACTCGTTCACCCTTGTGTTGGTGGGGTTGGTTTTTAATTTAGCTTATTGAAAAATTACAGTGCATTTTTTCTCATTTTGTATTTTCTATTTGACACATTATAGGAGTAAACATTACACTGCAAGTGCTTTTAAAAAAAATTCTTCTTTTTCTCATTTATATTCAGAAAGAAAGTCACTTCACTGGAAGTGGAACGTGTTCAGTATTTTCTGAGGTGCGAGGCCACAGGCTGGCATTACAGACACCAACGTTTCCTGAGTCCCTGTGGCACTGCAGATTTGCGTGCTAGCCCTCTACAGCTGGAACCACACATCTGGGAGCCAGAATTAGAACCAGCAGTTAAGCAAGTTGTAGCTTCCCAGCTATGTAGCTAGAATTTCCAAAGTGACAGGATGTTGTGGTGTCTCCCCGAAAGCTGTCCTCACCTTGCTGATGAATTACAGTTCCTGTAATTTTTGGCCACATGGCATCAGAGGATCCCATGATGTCCAATAGTGTCACCAAGAGAATCACAGTAGGATAACTCATCTTGGCTTGTGGGGACTCCAAAAAAGCTTGCTAATCACTAGTTTACAGCATGCATGTCAAAACATCCACTACAGATGGGATTT
Organism: Edolisoma coerulescens; assembly: GCA_013397115.1. Classification (NCBI taxonomy): domain Eukaryota; kingdom Metazoa; phylum Chordata; class Aves; order Passeriformes; family Campephagidae; genus Edolisoma; species Edolisoma coerulescens. The sequence continues at coordinate 451,341 of VWZW01003300.1, forward strand.
GTGTGACTGGGCTTCTCCTTTATAAGAAACTAAGTATAGATTTAAATGCACTGGGCAATGTACTGAGCCAAAGTAAAAGTGTTCTGTATCAAAAATGGCAATGGAATTGGAAACATACAGCTGTTCCCACTGATACAGTTGTATTTCTGTTCCTACTGGGCTAGTGAAAGGAATAGTAAAAGAGAAGTGGTGAGGTGCAGGCAGCTCATGTATTGCTTATAGCCTCATGGCAAGAGTTTGCACACACTATAAAGACTGCAGGAGTTGGCATTCCTTTTCTCATTCTTTCTTTTTTTTTTTTTTTCTTAATGATAAAAACTAGAAGAGGAAAGGGAAATTATAAACTGTATATTTAATTATTTACTTGCCTTAGAGAGGGTCTAATAGCCTGGCTTAGGTGGTTCAGAACCTGACTGCTCAGGACAGTTTGTTATAAAAACTGGGCTCTAGAACTGCTTCCCTAAGCACCACGCTGCTGTAACTAGCTGAGAATGGGGCTGTTCTGTGTGACACCTCTTCAGGGCTCTGGGCACCATAAAAGAACTGCAGCAGCTCAGATTGCCTTTGTCCAGGCGATAGCAGGAAGGGGTGCCTGCACTGGAACAGGAACGGAACACCTCAGTAGTGTCACAGTTTTGACAGTCTCCTTAGGAGCTGGAGCACTTTTCCACCAGGACTTTGAAATCTGGGCCAGATTCCAGGTTAAGTTAACTGCAGTACCCCAGCTCTTAAAATCTCAGGCTTCTTAGATTTCGTATTTTTCCTCTAAGGAAGGCTGGTTCCGGGAGGAGCGATGGGGTCTGGCAGCTCACCCGCCAGTGTGGGAGCTGGCTCAGGGCAGTCTGTGCCCGCTCCCACCCCTGAGCACAGCTGCACGAGCCTCTGGCCTCTCAGCCCTGCTTCCTCTCCCGGTTTTTGGTGCTCAGGCAGATGATTGTCTCTTCTCAGTTTTGAGCAGTGATGAACCTCCTGAGGACAGGTCCTGCCCGGCTCAGCTGGGACTGGCATCAGAGCACAGCAAGTTTCGCACTCGGAGGTTTTGCTGCTCTTTGTTGCTGGCAGCCCAGCAGGAGCAGCTGCTCTCCCCACAGCCATAGGCTGTGAACAAGCCAGGGGAGTTTACCCCAAACAAACCAAAGTTTGCAGTACAGCAACAGAAGCTTCCCTTTCCTTTCCCTAACAAACCAAGCTCAGACTTCATGAGGTTTCCCACTCCCGCCAAAGCAAGGTGTTTATGCCATGGGTGTTCTCGTTTTGTACAGAACAATGGCCAGACCATCAGGACTGAAGTGCTGGATGTCCCTTCTCGACATGAAGTGGACATTGCAGAGTGTCACAGAACAGCTTGTGAATAATTCCTACAGACTTCCCAATGAAAACAGAATTTACAAAGAATCTTCTCGCTCTCAAGCACTCCAGGCAAGAGTATGGCATTATTCAGAGGGGAAACATACCCACAAACCAGACAAAGGGTTCTGGCTTTAATCCTGCTTATGCCATAAACACCCAGTGGGACTTCAGAGAGATCATTTAAATCTAATTTTTATTCAGTTTGCTATGGATTTCTGTGACAGCCAGTATCTGTTTGATTTGTCGCTAGTCTGTGCGTTGTTTGCCTTTAAAAAACAAGTGACTGGGTCTGAAGAACTCCTGTGGAGGGAGTGAGAAATCGCTTCTTCCCTTGAGCAGCAATTGAGCCTGCTTGGGACAGAAGCTTCCAGGGCAGAAGAAAGAACATGACAGACAAATGGAGAGAGACAGGCACAGCGAGGAGCTGCGAGCCCACGGCTCCAGCAGCGGGACCCTGAGAGGGACGATTGAGCAAGCACCAGGCTCAGAGGTGATGGGAAGAGAGCGGAGGAGCTGGTGCCCAGGCTTGGGCAGGGGAACTTGTTTATAAGTTCTTTTATTTCTATTCTGTCTTAGCTAATTTGGAGTTTTCTTAATTGAAAAGGTTAAGCATTTTAATTTCTATTCTAGCACGACTTGGCTTTTTTAGATTTGTTTTGTTCTGGCTAGTCTGGGTCACTTAGTAACAAGTTCAAAAAAGTTACCACATTTTAGAGAATAACACGAAGGATTCATCGGTGCTTCAGTGATGTCTGAGTTCTGCAGATGGAAGAGCCTAACTTCTCTGGCCTCGGCCTCTTGCTGGCAGGAGTACAAACTCAGAATGCTGTTCCTTCTAAGAAGTATTAGTTTGTATCGTGATAAGAGTCTTTTCTTTTCTCTGAAACTGTTGATTTTTGGTGCTGGTTTCAATTACTGAGATGACATGAAAAAGCTGCAATAAATTTCTGACAGAGCTGAGTGGAAGCGAGGATGAGGGTCTGGGCTTTTCAAAGCCTTCCCTCGCTGCTCTGTTCTCCCTTGGTCTAGAAGCTGACTGAGAGACTTGCACTCAAATGGCCTGGAGCATCCAGCTATGGCTGTCTTTTTCCCTCAGTGACAGAGGGCATCATGTTGAAAGACCCACCATAATTTTACAATCCAGACCAAAAAATGAAGCATTTGAAGAGCAGATCTCCAGCTGATGTTAACAAGGGACTGCAGGCACTGAGGAGAAGCAGCGACTGTTCAGGGGGATGGAACTAAATCCTGTGAGATGATTCAGCTCTCCTTTTGCAACTGCTGTGTCAGATCACATGTTCAGGCTCCCTGGTGGCCCTATGGGCTGTTCCTTATACAATTTCTGGAACACTTTTCCTTGGTTCTACATTATTATACAGAAATCTACCACAGCTTTCTTACAGGACACGGTCAGACACAGTCTAGCTTATGCCACAGTTAAATAACAAAAGTAACTCAAAGTTCACATTATGCTTACAAGAAAAGTCCATTGTGTTATTCACTCATCTGATATAAGTCCTGTTACAATGTTTTTCAGGTGCTTTTTTAAAGACTGCCCACTGTGAACCAGCATACAATGAAGCACTATGAAATACCAGCAGGTTAGAGACTGCACAGAGAGCTGCTTCAAAATGGCTCCATTTTCAAAAAACAAAGTCTCATTTTTCCTGCAGAATGCAGTGCAGTAATTTTCTCCTCTAGCTTTCCATGGAATTCATGTAAACTCTCAGCTTTATAAAGTTCTTTTTCCAGCACACCAAGCATTAGGGTGAACTTGCTAGAACAATCGGGCTTGTCTTGCCAATCAGTAGGAAGACAGCATCAAAAATTCTAGCTCCTCAAATCTGCAAATATTTTTACAACATGAGAAGCAAAATCAGAGTGTAACTTCCAGAACTGACCTGAGGAGAATTCAGCTGTATCCTTCTCTATCTTCACAAGAATCTTATCATGGCATTCACTACATTCCAGGGTTTTACACCACAAATGACGTGAGCTGATATTTAGAATATTTGACTCTTTATTCAGCAGCAGCCCTATTAAATGTAGCAGAGTCAACAAATAGGGCAGCCTGTGCTCAGCACTAAGAAGGCCACTGTCATTTCAAATGCACAGACAAAGCAACTGCTCATGGTCAACACCAATCTCTCCATAGCAACACACTTCACCCCTTGCTTTCTGATTAGATGTGTCTTGGATCCCTCATTCTTTTATTCAAGATGGAAGCAAAAATCAAACCCACCTTGATAAACTGAAAAATGAGCATTGGATAAATTTAGAACAACTTCTGTTTATTCTTTTATTTTTCTCAAACACCTTAAAACACGGGCTCGATCCCGTTGCAGAAAAGGGAATGTTGAGACTGTCTGACAGGTGCTTTTGCTGGTTACTCCTTCTTGCCTGTCTGTGCTCCCTGGGAGCCACCCACACACATCCTCCCCGCCAGCAGGTGCGTTAGGAAGGTGTGTCTGAGTCCCTGCCACCGCTGCAATTCAGCACAAGCTCTGGAGATGGAAATCCCACCAGAGCAGGGAAACAGCTCCTGCTGTCAGCACAGCAATTAGGCTGTCAGGATTCTGATGTCTCACACTTCTACATGATCATTAACTCTTTCGGTTCCTCCTTGCACAAAATCTGAATGTTACTGTGAGCAGTAAAACACCACAGGAAACTTTACTAGCCCAGATACAATAATTTTAATTTCAGGTGGCATTGCTTTCCCCTGACTACAGGCTGCTGTTACCTGGTTCACCTTTCACTTCTCATTCAGTATTCCATTTCCCCTGCAGTTCAATAGACAAGGAGTCTTCAGGCTCCTCCACAGTAAACTTCAGAAGAACTGTTTTGTGGTTTAGATCAGGGGAATAACAAACTGGGAGAAAACAAACAGACCTGTGTAAGGGGACAGCATACACTGGATACACATTTAACCTGCTACATCAGAAATGTCAGTTACAGGCCAGTCTTGGACCATGAGACATTTTATTAAGTACAAACGGGAAAAAAGTTTTCTGTCTCATGATCATGCTCCTGACATAAAGCAGAGCATCCAGCACATGGTCTCTGTATGGCCCACGTGGACAATTCATCTTTGGGCTGGGAATTTCTGTGGCAGTGGCAGACTCCTCCTGGCCACAAGATTTCCGAGGTGCTTTCAGAGCTCAGCTGGAGATGTGTGTGTTCCCTACAAGCTCATGTGTAGTACAGCTGCACTGTAAACACACGCACAACAAATTGGGCACTTCAGACACATCACCTGCTTTGTGAGCCTCCCGACCACAGGGACTGAAATATGATGGAAAAGTCACGGGACAGAGCCTGGCTCTGCCACCAGAATAAGGACACAGATCCTTAAGCAGACCCCTGAGCTTTAGCTCCCCCACGAGCTAAGGAAGAGCTCTGGCTCACAGCACGGCGGCATCTGAAGGAGCACTGACCATAGTGAGGGCAATGAGAAAAAGGTGCCACCCTCTGATCTGCAGTTGCTAAGAGGTCTGAAAAAGAAACATGCATTTTTGCCTTGCATAAAAACACCCCTAAATCTCAGAGTTTGGCTTTTTGGGTTCTCTTTTTTCCTAAATATCTGGACTAAAATGTCCATTTAGAGATGAAATCTTGTGTTTTCAAGTCATGCACACACAGCCAGCCTGTGGGAAAGGAGGCTGTGTGAGAGGAGTAAAACAACAGGGAGAGTAGCAGGAGCATCCTATGTGACTGCACAACTATCATCCTTCGGGGAAGGGAAGGGCACTCTTCCCGGAGAAGGGAAATGGAGAAGGTCCCATTCAAAGCCAGGTCTGGCACAGCCTCTGCTCTGTGTCAAGTGGAGCAGGAGGAACTTGCACTTGTGCTTCATCCATCCCAGCTGAGAAGTGGAATGAACGGACTGTACAGCACAGGGAAGATAAACACCAAGAGCAAACATTCTCCCCTCAACTCTCTGTCAACTAACAGGTTCCATGAAATGCTTCAGTCAGCATGTCACCGAGATAAACAGGCATTTCAGCCAGAGCCTGATCCAACGGGGTTTATACCAGTAAGTATTCATTGCTACCCTTCTGAAACAGATCAGGACAATACCTTTCATTCTGGAAATATTTTAGATCAAAAAGTCAAAGCGCCGAAGTTGATCCTCAGCCAGAGTGAGAAAACATTGCTGCAGTAAAGTCAATCGAGCTAAACCACTGGACTGGTGGGAAATCTGACCACAGCAAAGCTACAGCTGAATAAGAAGATTGTTTTTCTATACAAGCTATGAGAAGACTGAGATTGCTATCTTTTTCTAATAGAAAGAAACAATAGTCAAGGATCCACTTGCAAAAACAAATGAAACACAGACTGATGAGCTATTCTGTGGAGGTGGAACAGACCTTCGTGTCTGATTTCTGACCTTTACTTTCACTGCCTTCAGTTCATGAAGTGCTGCTTCTTCCTTAAAATATATATATATATGTATATATACAGAACAGTGTGTATGTGTAAGGCAGTCAGTCATACGGGCACACCTCTGTTTCAGCAGGCTGGGAACAGATCTGGGTCCTGCCAACCAGCATTTTTGTTCCTTTGAGCACTCTCCCAGTGCTCCTGAGTTGTGAGAATGTGATTCCTTCATGTCTGCTCTACTTTCATCATTAATCTCCTGGATATATTTACTGTTGACTCAGCCTTATATTTATCTTATTAAACATGGAGACCTATTTCTAAATTTAGACTTTCCTTCAAGCTGTTTTTCTCCCTTAGAAACTCCTTTCTTTTCAAATCCTGGAAAGACCTCTCAATAACTCTTCTCTCTGACTTCATGCAGAGAATTTTCTACTGTTGCATTGCAACCAAATTTATTGTTTGCACAACGGCAGTAGATGTGCATGTCAACAGCCATCAACTCCAGGTGATAACATCTTTTCATTTCCACAGGTTCCCTATCAACACGGAGTGTTTGTCTACTGCCCTGAGCCCTGCTGGGTTGTAACCCCAGCAGTGAGTCCACTCCTTGGGGCTGGTCAGGGTTTCTGTGCCACTGGGCTTGCCCTGCAGCCGCCACCCGAATTCAGCTGACACCGGCTGGCCGCTGACCACAGAGCGCAGCTGCAGACGTTGGGATCGTACCGCCGGCACCTTCTTTGGGATTGTCTGCTCACTGGCAGACTTGGATCTGGTGTAACTGTTTCAGAGACAGTTTCTTCTTGGGAAACTCTGGGATTCTTGGTCCTTGGGCCTGATGCTGCTGTGGCACTAGGATGTAATATGACATAATATGATTTTCCACACATTCTGCTGGTGGGATAAACAATATTTGCACTTTCTAGGCTATTTCCTATGGCACACATGCCAGACCACCAGGGATGCTCTAGGATGATGCCTTTAAAAGGTCCTGTGCTCCAGAAAGAGAGGAGCATACAGGACACCAAAGAACCAGTATGGTTACAGCGGGGCCAAATCCTGACGGCAGGAGCTTTCCCTGGGACCAAACCTCACCCATGAAGTTGAAACAGCTGCATCTCAGGATTTGGCTGCAGTTATGCACTGAGAAAAACAACATTCCAGGAGTCTGAAGTTGAACATTTTGAACTTTGGGAGACAGAGAAGCTGAAATGTGGGTGTGTAACTAAATTCAGTGTCACTATTGAGAGAGCTGCGGAAGGCTGGAAATTGGCACAGGGCTGCTCACTCCATAAGTGTTCCCTGGCTCCTGGTTTATTCTTTCTCTTAGTTTGAAGGCAAGACCTTCCACCTCTGTGCCAGGACTGAACCAGTCCATGATGGATGCCATGCCTGAAACGAAGGAACCCTCCGTTCTCTCTGTCTCCAGTGAGAAAGGGATCAGTAACCCTAAGCAGTAACATTGAAAAACTGTGATAACAATTGAACTTAAATAAGATGTCTTATAGCACAATCTCAAGCATCAATTCATCCCTGTTTGAACCAACTGTAGGTAAACAATTGGAGTATTTGGTGGGGAGCTGCAAGGCGAAGGAAAAACGAAAACCAAAACTAAAAAGCAAAAACTGAAGGGGTTTTTTTTAAACAGCAATTTATAAGCACAAATTCTAATTAATAAGAACCACAGAAAGCCTGAAGGAAAGGGCAAGGCAAATCCAACTGCTCCCAAAAGAATGGGAAAAAATCCATAGAATGCAGAGTGTCAGGTCTGGCTTTTGATTACATTTGCTGTTCTCGTTGTTTGCATCAGCTTATTTTTAATTGCTGGTTGCTGTGTTACTGCGGCTTCAATGTGATTTCCCACAAACCAGCATTTCACCTAAAAGGCTTTTTAGCCAGGTGAAGCAGAAGGAATTCCATTAGAGAAGGCAGGAAGGGAACGATACAATTTTAAGAAAATATGCTTTCAGTAATTAAAGACAAATTAAGTATAATTTGTGTGTATGTAAACGAGATGTTAACTAATATAAATCTAAACTGTCTGAACCCATGTGTGTAATAAGAAAGCCAGAGATCAGGGCTTTAGAGTGTTGGGAGCTGCAGAAATGCATCACACAGATACTCATGTACATATATACGCCATATGTATTTAAGCACATACATGATGACACTTCAGAAACCTGTGCTACTTTTAATTCTTTTATATTGCCTTAAATTCAGCTTCAAGTTGTAACAATGCGCAGAGTGGATCGCATTGAAATACAGATAAATGAGAACAGACTATTGCTTTGAATCCCTGTTGCTTGTGATGGCTTTTAATACGAGCCTAAAGACAGTAAAACAGAAAATTATCAGTGGCATCAGTATGTCTGCTTCTATTCTCTCCATTATTACAGCTGAATTTTCAGGAGTGACAGGAATTACAGCAGCAATTGTCAAAAAGGTAAAAACAATGCTCAGATTCCAGGCAGTTACAGGAATGATGCAAAACTAGGAAATCACTTTTGTTCAGCTTCTACTTTTGATCCATCTACCTTTTGATTTTTAAAATCCACCCCCTCACCCTTCCAAGTTTTGCATCCCATTTCATATTGTCATCCCCCCAAGGAGATTTTTTTATCCCTTTCCCTATTGTTGGCCCCCCAGGAAATGCAGAGGGAGGGCAGTATTATTCTGCAGGTGCTTATTCACACCTCTGTCTGCTTCTGAATCTCCAAATCAATCCTAGCTCTGCATTTTCCCAGCGAATGAGCTCTGCTGTATCCCACCACATGCCACTCTTCCCACAGCTTTTCTGTCCTTTGGTTCCATTAATCCTCTCCACAGCAAGTGTTGCAATGAGGGTGAATATAAAAAGTGACCCCAGGAAGTCTCAGAAGTAGGGAAGGGGAGAAGCCACCTTGCCCTGGATTCTGTTTTCCCTTTCTCTTTTCGTAAGAAAGTTCCCTGATGGGATGTTCCTGAAGGAATGCCTGCCTTCTCATTAAGCTGAGAGTTTACCCCCAGGTAGGTCTGATCTGCTCCAGAGGGCAAAAGCTTCTAACATGACAAGTCCTGACTAGGTCCAGCCACTCACAAAACAAGGCAGTAAATCACCAGCGTTCGCAGCAGCGCTGTCATTCCCTGGGCAAGGACGCTGCGGATCATAAACCGCCCTGCTGGAATCACAAACCACCATTTGTATTCCAGATCCTGAACAAACAGAGCAGCCTCAGAAATGCCAATATCGCTGTTTCTATCAACATAAATAAGTAATGCTTACAAGAACAAAAGTTAAATAAGCGATGTTAAAAATAATTGAATTGACTAAAGAATGCAACCAGATGAGGAATGAAGACACAGAACACATGACTCAAAGCTGATGGAAACAAATTAGTCAAACGAATGCTTGCCAGTGGTATTCACCCAGCTCTTGGCCAGATACCTCATGATTTTGTTCTGTTTGGCAATATTTTAGTGTTTCTCTAAACGTGATGCCTCAGAAGCATCCAGCTGGTTCTTGGACATGAACTACTCTTGCAGTTCAGACTCCATCCTGCACGGATCTGTCCAACATGTGATGAACACAGCAGGGGCACGTTTGCTTCTGCCAAGATGGTGCACGTTGTGCCCATCTTCAGCCATTCCCACAAACCATATCAAACTCCTTGGTCACCTACATGGCCAGTGAGGGAGAGATTGGCCTCTTCCACCATATAAATGTAGAAAGCAACAGGAACCCTCATGTTTCCTATGAGAAATCCAGTCTTCATGAAGGAAAGGTAATGCTTAGAGTCAGTTTTAAAACTCCAGTTACAGAAGGTAAAGAACAAAACCCCATAATTGCCATCACTGAAATATCCTAAGGCTTTGAACCCAATCAAAACATGATGAACCAGGCCCTTCCAATCGGAATAGGGGCTGGGTCTCCATATTTCATCCCTGCCTTGGCTACACCACTACGGGGCAAGAGCAAGTTTTGACACACGTCTCATTCCCGCGGCTGTTTTGCTCTCCCTGCTGCCAGCAGGTCCAGGCATGGGCTGTTTCTTTGTGTACAAAGGGTGGTATTGATGGAAACAAACAGTTGAGGCTTGTGGGACAAGTTCTTCAGGTGGCTTATGGGAAGGTGCTTGGGATTTTCCCTGTTCTTCTTCCTCCTCATTGTTAGAATTGACTCCCAGTCTCCTCAGCAGAATTTACCTGAGAGTCCCTCCATCCCAGGAACACTGATACTGCTGGAACTCAGAGGTGGCTTGTGACACTCACTATTGTTTATCCAGACATGGCTGTTTTAGCAATTTAAACCAGATGCCCACTAAATGGGGTTTTCTCTTTCATCCTATTAGGATGTCTCTCGCTGTAATCCTTCTATCTGTAATTTCCACAGATTTAATTTCTCCTCTCCCAAATGAAACCTTTTGCATAATACATTATTTGTACCTTTAAATTGTTTTGCTGTAAATTCCAACCTCTAGTTTTATTAGTTTACATTGACATAACTCAAAGACAGAAAGGGCTATCCCTGCTCTGGTCTGACCCCTTATAAACCATGGGTCCTTTGATATTGGCCCAGTAACATCCTAAAGTGACCAGTAATGTTGTTTGGCCACAACATGCCCTTCAGAAGGGTTCCAGTGCTCCTCAGAGGAGAAGTCATGGAGAATCTTCCCCTGTGTTTGACAGTTCCAATGGTTTCAACACTCACTGCTAAAACTGTATTTCTGCCTTAGACCTGGGTGTCTGATTTGATCTTTTATTCAGTTATTGGTTTAGTTTACTTCATATCTTAAATACTCTGCTACTGGCTCTTTTCCCTCCAAATTCCTGTTTGGAAAGCAGGGGAGGAATATCCAAGGCACCGGAGGCAGGAGGTAGGTGAGCACCAGCCAGCCTGGACTGTCAGCCTTCTGCTGAGCACCTCGAGCAGCAGAGAAGTGGGGTAACCCCCGGGGCACCACATCTGCTCCAGCTGCTCACACACCTCCTGCAGCTGGCCTGGCCAACCCCTGCTGCAGCTGCAGCTCTGCTGTGAAATGCTGCCCCACTTCACAGAGCATCTCAGGGGGCAGTGGGAACAGACATCCCCCTGGTGTGACCAAGGAAAAGCCTGGACATGCTTCAGGTGTGTGGAGGAGTGTCCCAAGGACACACAGGGATCACCTGTCGGACTCCACAAGTTGGATGATGTTTGATATGCCAATAGAATATTTTTTCAAAGAGAGCCCTTAGAGAATACACAGACTGAAACATCTCAAACGTATTTTTTAATGCTACACGATCCTATAAGGTCTTCCATATCTCCTGAATTGCAGTAATTTTCACTTATTAAATGATTCTTAATCACACACATACAGTTCTTCGGTGATAATGTTTATTCACTGGGAGTCACTTTGGAGGTTTAGTATGACATCATATGTTCCAGTTGTAAGAGACAATAGACCACGCCTTTTTCCTTTCTCTTTTTTAATGTGGACATGAGATGTCTAAGGTCAGGTCCTCTAAGGAGAATTTGGCCTTTAATGTTTTTGTTTCAGACTCTGATTCCAATTATAGTTGTAGTTCCACCCAACTTGAGTATTTTTGTGTTTAAAAAAAGTGATGGGCTAAATTAATTTCTGGTTTAAATCAGTGTACATGCATCGGGATAAATTCGGTTCAGCGAAATAATGATGGCAAAGCAGCTGAGGCACATGATTTACTATGCTAAATACAAAGGCTGGATCTAACTGTTTCTCTCAATCCTTCTTTCTAGACATGTGAAAGTAAGGAAACAAACAAAAGACCTGCCTGGCAGAAGAAATAGAGCTCTATCAGAGATGTCACATGCTGACTGCTAAGTGATTTTCATAGTCTTCATATCTGTTTTTTCTATTTGAAATACATGTAGAGTATGGTTGTCTCTGCCTTGATCCCCAGCAGATTATGTTAAATTATCCATATTTCTAATAAGCAATATAAATAATTAGGCAACAGTACATGACAAGAAAATTACATTTTGAGCTACTGCTGACATGCCTTGGGTAGTGTTGGCAGAAGCACATTATTGTGAAATGGAAATGAAGTTGAAAAACCCCAGTGGGAAACACTGGAGGGAGCACAGCACGTCCAGTGCCAGGTAGGTGCTGCGAGCGTGGATTTCCTGGGAGCCAGTCCCAGAGTCCCTGCTCACCCCCAGCAGGAGCTCAGAGCCCAGCAGAGCTGCCCTGCACGGCACGGGGCTGGGCAAACCCTGCCGCGGGCAGCAGGACACGACCGTTTGTGTGACTGTCACCGGGCTGCTGGCAGTAAGGTGGGCTTAAAATCCTGCAGGTAGCAGAGAACAATGGGTATGGGACAGAAGAGAGAGGTGTTTCCTTTAGGCAAATACTGCTTCTGTTTCACCAGAGTGCTACAGCTGTGCCCTCTCCAGGCTAGCTGGACATCCCTCGGAGGCCTGGAGTGGGGCATCACCACACGGACACAGGGCTTGCCCCAGAGAGCTCAACACTCAGAGGAGTGCATGAAATCTGAGAGAGAAATGCAGAGCAAGCATTTGTTTCAGAAAGTTCTGTTCTGTTTTAAGCCACAAGGCCACATTGTAAATAAATAATGAGGACAAGCCAAGGCTGTCATTACATGAGTAAAAGTGTATAGAACTGGGTCTTTCTACTCGTGACCTCACATAACACCACCACCCCCCCAAAAAAGAACCCTAACCAAACAAACAAAAAGAAAAAGCAAAAACAAAAAGAAAAGTTGTAACAAATACAAGATCAAACACTGCATCTGCAGTCAGCAGTGCAGTGGACAATTATCCACTGCATGGCAGTCCTGCTTTCAATCACCAGCAGTCCTGTGAGTGCTGGCTACAGTGCTGTCCCACTCTCCAAACTGTCACGAATGTTGATCCTCCAAGTGTGGTCAGCAAATGGTACAAGTCTTTCCTGCCCCCAGGACCAGAAGGGATGATGCAGCACAGAGGGTGTCTGCAAGATGCAACACTGCATTTTGTGCTTTCCTCTGCTAGGAAAATATCTGTCTGAGGCTTTCAAAAGAGCAGGAAAGGCTTAACTCATCTTTTCTCTGCACTGGTGTGAAAAGCAGGCCAGAGAGATTAGCCAGGGCCTGCCACAGATGGGCAGGGTGCTCCGTTCTGGGTTCCCAGGGAGGGGAAGCAGCCTCACGGTGCCCTGTCTGCAGCAGTGCCCCAAACCGTGGTGACAGCAGCAACACGGCTGGCCCAAGGCAGGACAGGATTCACGTCACTGGTGCTGTCACATGGCACATTTACACGGCTCAGACAGTATCACATCATGCTAATGAACTGCTTTGGTGGTTTTTGGGGAAAAACTAAAGCAAACCCTCCCCCATAGAAGTGTGGGGGAAACTAGCTGACACTTAAGGTCTCTTCCAACCCAAACTATTCTGCTTCTCTGGCATTTCCTCATGTTAAGTGAAAGAACAGCTCAGGAACTGCAGTCCTGCCTGCAGCTGAGTATTTCACAAGCAAGCCCCTCTGACAGACACCTTCAGGCATCCAGCACTTGCCACCTTGGTACTTTCATCTGTTCCGAGTAATCTCTTCCACTGAATGTGCAAGAATACATTCATCCCACAGGGATAAAATAAGGCAGCAAAGACTTCAGGAGAACAGATTTGTTCCTTTTTCATCATTATCAGTTTCAAGACAGACAAAATAGACCGAGAATAGCATGGAGGAGAGGAGTTCATAACATCCATTGTATGCCCCTGGATGCACTGGAAAAGAAGTTGTAGTGTTGTTGATTTGGAAAGGCAGAGCCAGTCACTGCTGCCATGCAAACTGCACAGATAACCTCAGCCACTGATGGCACATTCCAGCTCCTGAGGCACTTGGAAGCAAGGCTTAGAGGACATTTCAAAAAATCATCTAGCAAAGTGTTGAAGTGGGACTGCTTTGCCATTTACCACCATACTGAGAGAGGGTGCAGAGCCTAACTCATTCCAGGTGCTCGCCATCGAGCCAAATCATTTACCATGGCTGTACCACTCTATTCTCTGGCACATGTTTTACTTTGCTTTGCCCCCACCTCTTCCCACCTCCAACAAACTTCCTCTTTTTCACAGAGAACACAGTATCACAGGTTTCCGAGAATTAATGATTTATGTTAAACAAACAAGAGCATGTCACTGAAAATCTTATCAAAAGACCTGAAAAATGCCATGCACATGTCAGATTGTTGCAGAGATCTGCTTGGATGTGCTGTGCTTTTGGCATCAAGGGTGACCTGAGACAGAAGTCACATGTAGCTGTCAGACTACAGCAGTGGTGTGTGACACACTCTTCTGGAACACGCTGCAAGTCTTGACATTTGGCACACTGCTCACCTGAAGAGCCCTTGCCCAGTTTAAGGAGTGGCTGAGGGAGTGCATTCTGTTACAGCCAACTGATTACTAAATCTTATTTCCCAAACCAAATAAAAACAAATGTTTCATTTTCAAATCATTACCAAGTGTCATGGCTTTCAAATACATTTCACTGAGCTTTTACTCTGATCATTGTGATTAATGCTAAGGACCTTTGCAACTGGCCTGAAGCTGAGCATAAGGAGACTCTAATCTAAGCCTAGGATCAAGGTACTCACAGGCTTCAGTGATGTTTCACCACACTCAGATGTATGTGAGGTTTAAATCTTCTGTCCTTGTTAATGCTCTCTATGAAGAACATGCAGATTGAAACTGTGTTCCACAGTTTCTACTTTCATTCCACTTTTCGAAGGTAAGACATTTGTCAAACACCTTCACAAAGTTACTGCCAATTGAGGGTTTGTTTTTTGTTTAATCTGAGTCTGCAGTGAGGTTCAGGCAGAACAGGTCTAATGAATCCATGGCTTCCTCTGGTGCTATCGACTGCTTGTCAGCACACAGCACTCACAAGCCAACAAATGTCATTTATTTACCTAAGAGGTGGCCTCCGGAGGGTAACATCAACACATGTTGTGCACACACGCAGCTCGATTATGGTGAACCTACGTCTCTGTGGTTATCTCTGGTGGAAGCTGACTCCTGGTATCACAAGCTGACACTGCCCCTCTCTAGTACAAGGTTCCTGTGTTGATACTGATGATTTCAGATTTTATCCCACATAAACGTTTAGATTCTGAACAGATGTGGCCTCGAGATTTACAATTTACATCAAAACAATACAAATTTGAAAGGTTTCTCTATTGGTTTTCCTTAGTTTCACTCTTCTGTTTTATTCTTTTCAGGTTTTCATAACGAATCTTTAAGACCAGTATATGAAAACACAGCCACATAAACAGATGGAAGTCAGTATTATCTGTCACAAATTAAGTAAACAGAAATATTTGTAAACACATGTGAGCAGTCTTGAAAAGCCAGCTCAGATCATCTGCTTATCTCATGTATCAGTCTCTCTTGGATAACGAAATCAACACTTTACCAAGTCAGTTAGCAAACCTACCAAGGACCTCCTAAACAAAACCCCATGAGGGTGAAAAGCAGCTAAAAGGTTTTAATGTGACAGGAATAGCAATCCATTTAAGTTGATTGCCTTTCCTGGTGGAGCCAGTTTTACCTTGTTTCACCTTGCTTTGAGATTTTGGGTTCCATCCCCACAGTGTTTCTAGACTGTTTTCCTCAAAATCTTCTTTTATGTGTCTAACATATTAGTGTCAAACGGCACTGGGATCTTTAGTTAGTTCTAAAGTACTTGAAAATGAGCTTTCACCACTGAGTCTCCAAACCCAAAGATACTCATCTCTGAACCTTATTGAATCATTTTCTATTTTATTCATTTGTAGCATCTGAAGCATTTCTATTTTCCCAGACCGGGCAATCTGTGAAAATCTTTTTCTTCTTAAAACTTTCATTGGAAAATACTTATTTGTGAACTGAAACAACTGAAAATGGAATAGACAAGGTTCCAAGCTGGCCATAAAACTGTATTTAATTAAGAAATTGGTTGAACTCCAAATCCAGGGCATGTTCTTTGCATCTGAGACAAGCAAGAGAAACAGTTCTAAAGCCACATGCCTCTTGTGACAGATAAGCATTTCACTAGAAAGAGCAAAGTGCTTCCTTCCTTTGTTCTAATTTCAAACCAGAGCAACACTAAAAAAAACTACCTGATATGTAGCTCCTACACTGAGGTCATGATGAGAGCCTGTACCTAGTTTCTGATCTGAAAAGATGTCACACATGTACTCTCTGGAGAGCAGGAAACTGCGTGAGTGCTTCCTGTGGGTTTGAGCCTCAGATCACACTCTCGGCAACGGAGCAAAGACAAGTTGCCTTTACATTTTTTGGGTTTCTTTCCAGTCAATGGCCTATTTTCTATAAGAGGGCATCTGAGCAGCTTTACAGAACTTCTGCACTGCAGTCAGAGTCACGATGACAGCTGCAGTTAGTGACAGCAGTGGGACAGCAGAGGCCTGAAATTCAATACAACCTGTCACTGGCGTACCTGCCCCGAGCTCCCAGTGTGCTCAGACAATCTTTGCAAAGATGATGCTGCCGTTCCATCACTGCTGCTGTTTCAAAGCAGCTCACCCAAGCCCGTACATGTCGCACTCATGCTCTGATTTAGTGTAGACATGCCCCCAGGGCTTGTTTGAATTAGGATCCCAGCCATGATTACAGCTGAGTAAAGTCCAAGCACCTCGCACAGACGTGACCTAAAATCGTGCTGTGCTGGCTCCAGGTGCTGCAGGTATCCTGACACAACTCTACCTGCTGGTAAAATCTGGTCCAGGGACAGAGCACCCTGGACTGAAGGACTGCTGAAGCCAACTGCAATGTGGCTTGAGCAGGGACTAAGGCTAAGCTGGCTAAATATGAGTGGTTACAGTGGGAGTTTATTCTGAATAACAACCACCCTCCCAGTGCTCACAAACTTTTTAGATGTTTTTACTGGAAATAACCAAGCAATATCTTTGGCAAGGATTACTACTCTGCATTTTCTCATGTTCAGAATAAAATTCCAGAAGAACATCTCCATCCCATCCTTCCCTCCTTGCTCATAACTCAGTGAAAAAACACTCACTCGCCCTTCCATGTACAGCTCGGTGCCTCCCCGAGCCCCAGCACGTGCCCAGGGCTCCTGGCACACGTAGGGCAGCTCTCCCTCTGCAGTGGCAGCCTCTGCCAGCCCAGGAAATGCAGAGCACGAGGCTTTGGCAAAGCTCCACAGGCAGCACTGCACACAAGGCAGGGAGCAGTGGGCACTGTTCACAACTTGCTCTGCAGGGAGCAAACCTAGAACACAGACCCTGCTTGGGCAGGGGTGGGAATTTTTGGCAGGTAACCAAGAATGAGCCAAACCAGTTTACAACAAGAAAGTTGTTACAGCCAGAAGAGCACTGGTTAGGTGCAGAGCTATTAACTTCCTAACTTTTTGAGTCACATTCTAAAATATTCACGGGGCTGAGAACTGCACCCCTCTCTATCCTCAGAGCCCCTCATTTCTCTACACTAAAATCCCACTCTTCTAGTATCCTTTATTGCTACCTCCCTAAGCCCCACATTCCTGCCTCTCCAATTCCATATTCCTTGTGTCTCAGGGCAATTCCTACCGCACAAAGCAAGCAGGGATTCTCGGGCTGTGACTCACGTATTCCATCTATGGAGGATGATGTCAATTTAGTGCATAAGTCCCCGAATGGAGGTTAACTCTCCCCGACCTGCCAGGTGCAAACTCAGCACAGGAGAGGCCACAGCCCCTTGCCCCCCGTGCTGGATCCCAGAACATGACCACTGCCAGCCAACAACCCTGAGCTGTGGGCTTAGGAGAAGAGCTGGAGCACTCTGTAGAAAATTCCTAGGAATCACATAACCCAAAAAGAATGTGATTTTACAATCTTTTTTACCAGTGGGGGAAGAATTTACTGGCATCAAGATTTGAACCCAGATGTTTTCATCAGGCACAATTTTGTTCTTCTTTGCATTCAATCATGACATTGAGTACAGCCTACGGTTGTGTTAAATTAATGCACTTACAAACAGGCAGCATTCCTGACACATTTTCATTTACTTTGCAATATGCATTTACTTAGTTCCAGCAACACAACAATTCACTCTGGCACCAGTTCAGCTTAACAGTTCAAGAAGACTCAAATTTAGCTGATGGTAGATGTACAGCACAGTAATTTCTCCTGCCTTTTCCCTTTATGTCAGCCCCACTGGTGACCACATACAGAGGCATACAGATGTGCCTACACATTCAAAGATTTCTAAACTGATTAGGTATTTAAAACTCAATAAAAATGAACACTTGTTCCAAAATCCAGCAGCTGGCCAGAGTTAAGTAGATCTGATAAACCAGAAAAAGAGGCATTCAGTGGGATTACCTGTACAAAGGTAAATACAAACTCTCTCAAAGTCCTGAGAGAATAAACTTCAAATTCAATTTCCAAATGCACCCAGACTAATAAAGTTCCACAGAAAATCTTCTCAGGAACCCTTACTGAATAAGCATAAACCAACTAACTGAGAGACATTTAATGACCAAACCAAATTAATTCACAAGTGTTGGGAAAAATATATGCAAATATTTCATAGTTTTGGTTCAGCTAATAAAAAGTCAGGAAAAAAATCTAAATAATTAAATATATAAATATTTTTTTCAATTTTTTTTCTCACAGAACAGCAGAAAATTGTGTAGAATTCAATGTGCCTTTAAGAAACATAAAACCAATGAAGACAGCCAAGTGCAGGAAGCTGCTGCCGCTCCTGGAGAAAGCAAAGTTTACCCTCCCAAAGCTGTGTCGTAAGCACAGGGTCGCAGTGGATGTTGGCTCTGCAGTAAGACCTGCTGGTGCAGTTTTCCTGTGCTGTGTGAAACATTAAACAGGCCCCCAGAGAGGGATCAACAGAAAAATTATTTTTTACTGACGAGCATGAAGATGACTGGAGTTGGATACATCACCTGCTTCTCTGTCTCTCACTGTGTCTGCATGGTGAGCCACGTGGTGTAACAGAAGCAAGTCAATTAGTGGGGTAATTAACAAAACCATTGGTGCAGAGCACCCCGCAGTCACCCTTTGAGTGTCAGGAGTGTCCTTGGAGGGATGAGATGGACAATAAAGTAAAAGCAATCTTCATTTTAGAAAGCTGGGAACTTGCCCACCTTTAGCCTGAATTATCAAGCTGGACCTTGCACATGGTCCCAATTTTAGATCAGTTCTGCAGAAGGATGTTCCAGAGCAGGGAACTGCTGCACCAGGGCTCCCCGGAATTCTGTGGAAGAGGCACCAGCTCTGGATGCAGAACTGTTTATGCAGTGCTGCCAATCCACCTTCATTTCTCAAAGATCCCGAGAATGTATAAAGTGTTCCGATGGCTTCCTCAAACTAGTTGCAACTAGTCTTTCATGAGAGAAAAAAATAGGCCTTAATAAATCTAGTGTTTATGCAGAAAATAACTTCCCTCTTATTCAAGTTGTACCCTGGCTGATTCCAGAACTGGTCCGTGCTTGTGCTAAATACACTGGGAGCTAATAAAAACTGTCTTGGATTAGAAATAGGACTCTTTATTCAGCATTCCAAATGGAAACGCTGAGATGACTGAACAGTTCATTTAGCATTTTGATTTTATTCAGAAGCATTGTTTCCATTGCATGCATTTATGAACTGGCAAAACCCTCCATCCCAGGATCATACAATAGTGTCTTCATTGCTGTTTCATCCATACCAGCAAAAACGATCTCTTAAATGCAAATATCCACGATATATAGGGGAAATTGAAGTGTCACCATTTGGGGTGTGCTCAGCTGGATCATGGCCTGATCCCCCCCATGCTGGGATACCTGATGCGCTCCACGCCGTGGGTAGAGAGTCAAGGGAGTTTTCTTGAATTTAGTCTGGAACTAGACTTCCATTTTCCATAAATGCAGGTTTTTAGATCAATTTTTTTTCACCTTCTTTTATGTTTATTGTAGCATCATTTCTGCCTGCAGAAACTGAACACCCCTGTAGACAATCTTAATATTTCATGATAAATTTCCCAAGCTATCAGTGCGGCCCCTTTCTCCTCTCATTTATAGTGGTGTAAATGAGGGTGGCTTCAGAGCAGCAGCTGAAGCAATACATGTAGAAATGCAGCAGAAGTGACTGGAAAACAAGTCCTCACAATTTGTAACTGCTGTAAACTAAGGAGTTTTGAATGTATACAGTTTAGAGTAGAAAGCTTTGTCTCAACTGACAGCTCTGTCTCAAGTGACAGAAGCACTGCCTATGCTTCCCCCATGACAAAAAGCAACACAGAAATGGTGCTTTACCCCCAGGGAATTTAATCAGTCAGAATGAGTTTGCTATTCATGCAAATTAAAGCTCTGCTCCCACCCAGCGCTGTCAAACAGCTCCGATTTTCAGCCGTGCAGCGACTCCTAACTCTGACTTACACAGTGCAGTGACCCAGCTCGCCCTGTTTCAAGCAAAAGTTTGAACAAGTTTTCAACAAAGGCCGCCTCCAACCAATACCTCTATCAGTCTCCTAGATAAACACTACACTGACACCTTAAAGAAAACCCCAAATGTTCATGTGTCAATAGAAGGAAATATTCACGTGTCTATACGTCAGCCCCAAATCAGGTGGGCAGTGGGCGTGCAGCCCGATTTCAGTAAAACCTGGATAGTCTGAACCACGAGGTGACTGCTGACATCTCCCACCTGTTCTGAGAGGCAGCTGCGTTTTTCCCTCTCTCAAGGCTAGCTGTGTTGGAAGTCCTATTACTTGCATTTTGCATAGGCAAAACCCCCTATTACTACAATATTCCACAATTACCATAATGATATATGTTGGTATTCGAACACTGTGAGTTCACTTTGCACCAAACCTCAAAGCATCCAGCTGCTCTTCTCTGCACTGCAAACCCTTGCCATGTTTTCTAAAACCACTCGGGGCTCAGTTAAATCTTCCCA
The DNA here is from genome assembly GCA_013397115.1 of Edolisoma coerulescens. Classification (NCBI taxonomy): domain Eukaryota; kingdom Metazoa; phylum Chordata; class Aves; order Passeriformes; family Campephagidae; genus Edolisoma; species Edolisoma coerulescens. The sequence goes on from VWZW01003300.1 coordinate 471,950, forward strand.
ACACAGCACTCTGCTCATTATCATCCTACTTCTTAAACATTCCCTCCCTCTCAGCCCCGCCCTCCGTTATCTTCCCACACGGGACACACCTGTAGAACTCCTAAAATAGAAAAGCAAAGTAAAGTAAACAATCATCCCACCGTGACTGAGCTCCCAGGGTACAGCATGTGCAGCGCTCGCCAGAGCTGACAGCGCTTGTTTGGGACACATTTGCTGATAAGGATGAAGGAGTTTGTACATTTCCTCAAAAACTCCAGGTCCCATTAATCAGCACTTGAGAGGAACGACTGGTCTGGCAATAATCCCAACACCCACTCCTCTCCTCAGCTTCTCCAAGAACATATTCCAGAGGACTGCATAGTTATCCCATCAAGATCACAGGAATGCTCTGCTTGGATACCTTTGGTGCTGTTTCTGGCTTAACACAGAGTTCAGCTTTTCATTCTGAAGCTGCATCTGCCATCAGAAGGGGTTGGGAGGCTGTAACACATTTCAGGCATGTGGTTTAATCTATAAAGGTCTCATGTATATATAAAATCAGTTCACATTTTTATCCACTTCAGAGCTCCAAAGTAAGAAGACTGGTTTTTTCCATTCATAATTAAAATAATCAGTGCAGTCCTTGATAAAGCCAATTCACCTAACAAACAAGTATTTATCTTTCAGTGTTCATTTTTCTCAGGACAAACCTCAATATGCAGAGTTTGCTTTTGAGTTCTACAGCAGCAGGAGGAGGTGTAAGACAGGAATTTTTCCCTATCTCATTTATCATCTCATTATCAGTGACATTTACATTTTTTGGTAGAGGTTGTTAAAGCAGGACACGTTAAACGCTTTGGCCTTTTGCAGGGCCTGCCCAGCTAATTTTTGCACAGTTTGTCTGAGCACATAGGTATGTGAGGTTCATGTGGTGATAAGAAATGAATGTTGCACTGAATGATCAAGGAAGGAAAGAATTCTACTTTGGGCGAGAAGAGGTGAAACCAGGACGCAGTGACAGAATCCAGGGTGGAGAAACTAAATTGCTTCTGCTGGGTCTCCCTGGGCTCTGACTGGGTCCCTCCAGGACATGGGCACACTGGGATCAAGCTCCTTTGGCTGTACTGCTGGAGAATTCCATGCCCCACGGAGACTCCAGGAAATTACATCCAATCCTGACGTGAAGGTGTCTAAAGATTCTGACAAAAGGCACATAGGGAGTAATTTACCAGTCAGAACAAACCCAACTCTGTCTCCTTGCGCTGAGGGCCCCTTACATCATTCCATTTCTGGAATTCCCTTGGAATCGTACAAACTGATTGCTCCTCTTCACACTGCAGTGACACCAGAGAGGGAACGCTCCTGGACAATGCAGTGAGAGCTAATTCAGCCCTCTGTGAAGTGAGTGGCAAGTGAAGTTTCCTATCTGCCCCTGCAGGAGTCTTCTCCAGTGCTGACTACCTGACCTGTTGCACCACTTAGGATTCAGCTTCCTTAGAGCCAAACCAGAGCATTCCCCACGCAGCCACCGGTGCAGGCTGGCATCAGACACTCATTCTGAACACGGCAGCCTCAGCTTCACGGGGACTTTGCTAGGTTTGTAAGAGATGCATTTGAAAAACAGAAATAATGGTACATACTCACACCTGTAAGGACTCTGTCCCACCGAAAGCAAGCAGCAAAAGGATAAATAATACCACGAGGATCTTTTACAAATACAAAATGATGAGACAATGTAGAGTTAATGAAATCTCAATCGGCTATCTCTCCTAAAACATGTTGCAAACACTTGCATTTCTTCTTTTCCCAGCTCTGCATTCTCTGAAGAATATTATAATTTATTGTCCCAAGCCATATTTGGTATTTAGTGCCTCAAGAAGCTTGTGAAAAAGGATCTGTTTGTTACATGAAAATGAAAACATGTTGTGGTTTCACCTCAATTTCTTTCCTTCTCCCCCACTTCTAAAGAGAAGAGACAATTTTAAGAAGCAGGAAAAGTAAACAACTAAGATATAAAAAATATACAAACACAAATACAAACAAAACCAACTCATAAGTTAGGAAAAAACTGGAAATTGTGCCTGGGGTAAAGCATGTAAAAAGTGGTGATTTATTCAAGGGCAGAATTTTTGGCATTTTCTTTAGCTTCAAGTAAATGAATAAGACAAAGAAAAGTCTTTTCATCTGATTGTTTTACAGTGCCTGGGGCTATGTACATTGGACACTGTTTGCAACTGTTTTCATTTAGGGATGAGTGAAGTGGTTCAATTAAAACACAAGCAGTTCTGAACCTTTGCTATGAATAAATCAGGATATTTCTGGGAAGGTTCAAGGAAGTCCAGTTAAGTGTCATTATTTACCTCTTTGTAGTCATGTGTTGTGACACTGTCTGGATTCAAAAGTGCCACCATATAGTCCAGCCCTATTATGTTATGCTTAATTCTGCTGATCAAAACAGTTTGAATTGGTTGGGCCAGAACCATGGAAATTTTGGGGAACTAACCCCAATAAAATATGAAGTTTTGAGGTCAACCCATTGCAAAATTCCCACACCCATGACTGCGCCCTTTACTTCTGTGGGAAGAAAGGAGCTGTTGCAATCTGTAAGGAGAGGAGCCCTGGGGCATTAAAGCCAGAGGCCACTGTATGGAGGAGAACTGTCTCAGACTGCACCACACTGCATGTGAAGAGATCCTTCACCCCTGACAGGGCTCCTGGCCTCAGCTGTTTATGGTGCAGCACTCAGTACACGCACTCAGGTCCACGAGAGCTGGTGATGGCAAAGGTACACGCCAGACTCACATCAGAGAGCCCTGCTGGGCCAAGACAGTAAAAGCATTCATGGCAGTCCTACTTAACTTGCCAAACAAGATGCAGAAGCAAATGGTATCAGTCCTTGCTTGAGGGACAATTGTTCTCTTCATTATTATCCTTTTATCATCCAAATTAGAAAAAAAAGGATCACAAAACAGCTTTTTCCTCCATTGTCCTGACTGATCAGGTGGATACTGTAGAGCACCACCACAGTTTTCAGAGGCTCGTGTTTAAACCCAGACTTTTCCAGCTCACTGCTGCAGATGCCTATGCATGTCCTCAACCCTGCTATGGATAATCCCTGCCTCCAAGAGCACGGCCCAAGGGAGGGAGGCAAGCACACGCGGAAATGTGCATCACTCCTTCATTAGGGAATTCAGTCACTCACACGGAACAATGAGTTTTATGTGTCTCTGGATTTATCTGGCATGAAAAATGTATTTGACACTTTACACAATACTCAGGAACTCACACTGTCTCTGAGATGCATGAACCCTTTCAAAGAAACATGTAACTACGTCCAAGAATACAGGTATTTTTCTACAACAGGGTATTGTGCATCTCTTGGATGCCAAAATAGTTACAATTGTTTTACTGCTTCCTACCTAGTAGAAGATTTAGAAGCACACCTTTATATTCATGGAAGAGTAGCAGCAATTAGCAAACTTAATTTAAAATTGTGAATTCTTTTTCAGTCTGGATTACAGTGTATTTTAATTATGAGACAGTAAAACATTTATTATAAACTCTGAGCGCACAGATTTGTTCAATACTGTTCTTCACTGTCTGTCATGAAGAACTCTGAGTACTACTAGACAGCCCTAAATGCATCAGTTCCTGGTCTTGCACATCAGAAGGGCCCAGCTGGCAGGTTATGCCACATCATCCATCTGTGTAGCTTCCATATGTGGATTCCCTTATTCCTTATAAATTCAAGAGTGTGCTCTGTTCTCCTGCCAAACCTATGCAGGAGCTAACTTCTGAGGATGCTCTAAACATTCCTTTTACTCTTTATGTGCAAGCAGCTGTTGAAGAACTCCAGACAATGAAACTGAAGGCCAGCAGGTACAGCATTGGCATAGAAAGATTATCTCTTCCATACAAGGCTGGGCATTAGAGAGGACATGGAAACTGATGGCAATAACTAAACTTCATGCAGATGATGCTGGTGAATTCTGATTTGAATTTTGATCATTTTGATCCCTCAGCTTTGCAAATGTACAGATAACAGAAGTGTATTGTCATGCAGAGATAAGGATATTATTTTAAAAAGAAATGCATTCTACACGAGCTCGCAGGAATGTTTACAATTTGGAATGCGTGGCCTGTTTCAGTTTCTGAGCCCTAGACAGCAACTATTCCAGACTCAGGGTTCTTCCACTTACTATATTTAGAATTTAGCAGCCACTTTGTGCTGAATCACATCTTTCTTCCTTCATGCTTCTCCTGATTACAACCAGTTCTGAAGCTGAAGTTTATCACAACGTTTTTCCTGAGTTGCTGTACATGTTGTGAATCCCCACTGAAGTTCCTTGCAGTTCTATTAAGGAACACTGGTAAATGTACATTAGCCAGCTGACTGAACATTACATGAGGATTCCTGGCTCCGAAAGAGGCAACTACAATGTGAGTTGAAAAATCCATTCATTCATTCACTCCTTCCCAGCAGCATTCCCTGGCCTGGAGCCAGATGCCATTTGACGTCACAGCTCTAACCAGGAACATAATGTGCTGGCCCTGGGACAGAAGTTTTACTATGGAAAAACACAGCAACAAGTAGAACCATATCACAGTGGCTGGGAAGAGGGAGTTAAGAGAACAAGGTTGAGAGAAATCAGCAGAAAATGAAATGAACTATGTCAGGTCCAGTATTTTGCTTTTCTGCACAGCACCTTCTTAGGTTACTACTCCAAAGTACCAATCTTATTAACACAGACAGCACACAGCAAAAAGATGTCTAAGATACATAGTGCTTTCCATTCTACTCTTTGCAGCATTTCCTGAAGTGGTCCAAAAAGTCCATTCTTGCTTTTTTACTTTAAATTATTTGAAACACAATAATCCAAAGATTTTTTTTTTGGTCTGCAATAGATGGTTTTGTACATAAAAAAAATCTCTGTTCTGTTTATTTGAGTTAAACATTAAACAGGTCTTTAAGTAGAGACTTTGCAGTGTTAGTACACAAAACCCAGAAGGTGGTTTAAGGACAGAAAAACACTCTTGTAAGGCTCTTCAGAACCATAATTAAGGTGCTGGGTAAAAAACAAAGACCAACAAGCTTCCAAACTAACTACTAAGCACAGAAATAAAATAACAATAAATATAAAAAGGACTAAGAAATATTTGAATAGCGACAACTGCAATGGGTGTTGCTGATACGAATTTAGAATGCCAGATTGACAACCACCAAGCTGTAAGGGTTTCCATGCACGGCACTCTGGGATTGTGAGGGTCTGTGAGAGCTTTCAGGATCCTCCACAGAATTGCACAGAACGGATAGTGAGCTGAGCAGTCACAAAGACTGCTGAGCTGGTAAAGTGGAACTGGGTCCTGCGTGAGAATTTTAACAGCACCAAAGTCTCAACTCCAAGATTCTTTTGACAGAGTTCCATCACTGATACCCACAGCTGTAGCATTCCAGCCACTGACTTGAAGAAGTTTATAGGAGAAATTTCCTGTCTATGGATCTTATGGTAGTCTATCATGGAATTAATTTTGGAAACAAATGTACATGCCAGTTATTTAAAATGTAATCCTCAAGAAAATGTCCATCTGAAGATGTCCATCACCTTCCTGATTGTTGGAGTTCTTGGGCTCTTCACAGAAAATGCTGAGTTTCAATTACAGTGGCATTTGAAGCTGCTCAGCAAATGCCACCAGACAGCTCTCTGAATGTCAGTGCCTCTTCAAGGACTCTGTTCCTGCTCACTTCAAGCAGGAAGGACATCCTGGGAAATGAGCTAGGCACTTCCTTCCACAGTTTGAGGCTAAACTAGAGTCATGAATATCTCATGTACATTCCAGAAGCCAATTTCACCAATTCCTTTTGGCCCAGGTCATGACCATCAGACTCACAGCATTGGTGAGTGGAGTGTCCAAATCCCTTTCCAGCTGAATATACCCAGTCATCAGGGACATATGAAGTGGAAAAAGTTCACGAACATTGTGTTTCATTGAAATCTGGAACTACTTAAGCTGAAATGAGACAAATCTGGACAATAGCATACCCACTCTGCACGGAAAAAATGCCCTGCCCAAGCACACATATCTGTTCCATGGGGAGTTTTCACTGGGGTGCCAATGTCTCATAAACCTCTCATACCGCAGTTATCTCATTATCCAAGTAACCTGCTAATCAGCAGGAGCAATACAGGCATATTTAATAATGACAACTGATAAAACCGAGCACTGCTGAAATACCATGGGACAGTGTCTATGGTGAACTACAAACTACACCTACCCACATCTATACCTGGGTTAATGAAAGTGAATTTTTGTCAAGTCACATTATCACTGAAAAATTATCTTGGCTTCAGAAATGTTAGTTTGAGTTAAAACCCTGACATGGAGAAAATATTTCCTGTCAATTTGACATTATTTCATAATGACTAAATTAGAAGTCATTTTAGTTTTCTAATCTCATAATGTTTAAACCATAATTGTAACATTTTTTCCATCCCCCTTTGTAAGTTGTTCTTATTGACGGCTCTTAGTTTCAGCAATAAAGAATATTTTCAAAGTAGACACAGATTTATCTCTTAATTTGTAATGGACACTCTGCTAGCTTCACATCTCACTGAGCCACTTCTCTTCAACCAAAGCTTCATTACTGAGCATTTACCACTCTTTGGTCAACAGCAACTGCCCTCAGGCTCATAGATCCATCCTTCCCCCATGCCTGGCTTCACATTGATAAAGGCTGCTTCACAGGAGGGAAAAAAATTATATATAAAATAAATTGACAATTATTCAGTTCAACATTTCCCACACTTTAAAGCTCTAATGCAAAATTTTGATCTCACCTCAGCTGGATTTTGCCTGCCAACAGTTTGGATTTTCTCTAATCCCTAAAAAACTGCTGTATTGCAAAAACAATTGGTTGGATGCCGCTTGTGAAATCATTAATTTGACAAGTTCTACGATATTTTGAATAACTTATTTAATGGATTTCCTCTTGTTCATTATTTACTTGGGATCAATAGCTTATGTGCAGAATGTGCAAACCTAAACACAAACAAGCCCCAACTGTCTTATTGTTCAAAGACACAATTTTGGTTTTGGGTGTGCATAGCCCCACCTATTCCAAGCAAGGACACAGTGCCAGAATTCCAGGCCACGAGGTGGATCACGCATCCCATGGCATTGCTCATCTGGGCAACACATGCAGGGCAAGCAGGGTACAGGCACATCCCAACGAGGAAGAGTGAAACCAACATGCACAGGAAGACTGCACAAAGGCTAAAAGCCATTGTAGCAACCACTGTTTAAACCACTTGAGGCTGGCCAGTAATAAATACCTGAGAAAAATCCTGAAGTATCAAAATCCGTCTGCGTTCCAAACTGGAACAAACTAAAGATCTTGCAAATCTTTTCCAAGAGGAGAACATGAGTACGTAACCCTTGAAACAGGCACAAAAATCTCAAACAGCCAATTTTTAAGACACTTCTCCGAGACACAGGAGGCACAGGGCAAAGCTGGGACTGCCAGCACTGACCATTGGACCTCTCCATTTTCCAGAATGGGAGAGTCCCTCATATTCTCTTCCTTTGGCTACAAATTCCATCTGAGGCTCAGATGGGTTTTGTAAGAAGTACACATCCACAAGTGTTTTCTCTTCTGACAAAACAGCATTTTTAGACAAAGAATGCTTTGCTAAAACATTCCCAACCAGTGCTCAATCCCTGCTCTTCAAAGCTCAGCTATATATTTCTATTTCAGATAAGGAAACTAAACCTTGAACCCCAGACTTTTATGATTCACTAAAGTGTTGCACGGTGGAATGAATTTCAGAGATGCTTCTTCACTGAAAAACTGCAGTTTGCTGTGAAGACACCGCCTTTTCCTGCACTTCAAACTATGCTCTGGCAGCAGAGATTTTTCACCTCATAAAACAAGATGTTCTAATTGAAAGCCTTGAAAATGCTTTGCTGTAGCAGAAATTAAGTCCCTTGTTCCATCTTAAAAGTTCCTTGTGGAAAAAAACCCCAAAAAAAAACCAAACAAAAAAAAGCTAAAATGACCCTGAAACTGTAAAATAGTATAGAAATCATCCTGTTGGGAACAGATCCTCTGTGGATAAAGGTGGTTTCTGTTTTTTTAAGGACCTTAGTCCCTAAAATACATATTAGTTTTGGTTGCCATGCAGACCTGCTCCCTGAGAGGTCACCGTGACCCATTCATATTGATCTGCATGCAGATAGGAGCAAAATGTTGATATTTTGTAAGTGCTCCATGTTTTCACAGACAATATTTTTCATGGGAACCAGAATAAATTGGGTTGGTTAATTTTTCTCCTATTTTACCAGCTACAAAAGAGAGATTCATTCCTGCTGGAAGGGCTTTCTTTATAAAGGAAAGCTTGTGATTTAATTCTTTATCAAGAGCACTCAGAAAGGATTCATATGTGGTATGCCTGATGCCACAGAGAGAGAAAGGAACTGATTTTTAAAGAGACTAAACAGGCACAATCATTCTTGGAGCTTCCTTTGGAACAGAGCAGCTCTGAAAGCCAGTGGTGACAGGTCACTAAAGAACACAAGCCCTTACATTCAATAAATAAGGTGTTAATATGCTGAAAGAGGAATTACAGGTGAAATACAACCATTTCCATTTCCATTTGGTGTTAAGGCAGCTCAGTGTCTGGGCTGAGAGCACATGATTCAGGTGGGAGGGTGGAGGCACAGAGCAGATAACTCATCTCAATCATCAGGCAGGTCTGGATGACAGCAACACCAAGGTACCTCTTCTCAGATGACAAGACAGGGGGAAAGTTCACAAAATGTTCCCGAAATACCAAGGATTTTGTTGTGTCTGGACCAGCATAACAGTGCACACAGTGGTTTGGTCTGGGGTTTTTTTGTGTTTTAAAATATTAACAAAGACCCGAAAACTCTGTTTCTGTTTTACACATTTCAGAAGGCATTTTCCAGGCTTTGTAGAATCATATAACTGGCATCCAGTAATGACACAGCTGTTCTCTAATTTATACTGACAATTGTTTCACCTGCCTGGCAGGTGAGAGAGAGCACCAGCAGCTCTCCACCACCACAATTATGATTGTGCAATTTCATTGTCATTTGAGAAAACAACGGATACTTCCAAGAGGATTTCAGAAGAGCCAATGTAGGTTAAACCGTTCCCTCCCCAGTCCCACCACCCCGCCCCTTCTCCACCCCAACACCTCCTCCTGCACACGCACAACTTCTCCCTTCTGTTTATTTTTCGTTTTAAACACTCTAAGCAAAAATTGACTTTGGCTGCTCTTCCTGAACTCTGAAGTGTTTGAGCAGATAAGATTCAGATAATACATTAGAAGAAAGTCTCATAGGTCCCTCTTTTCCTGGCAGGTGGTCACCAAGGCCAGCGATGCACTGAGGTTTCTTTGCCCTGCAAAAGGATTTTTCTGTCTCATTTACTTTTCAAACTGGGCCAGATTTGAAATTTTTACTGTATCTCACTTGGAAAAATTGTTTCAGCTGAAAGATACTTGTTTATATACAGTGCTGGGGAAATACAATGTGTAAATCTCCCCACTGTCATCCCAAATGTGGTGGTAGTTTCCCAAGTAGTTTTATTGAGCCCCTCGGACTGAGCAAAAAGGAGTTGATCTGAGCTCCTCCTCCTTTATGGGAAATAAATAAAGAGTGATAAAACTCTCACACTGTAAAAGTACAAAGATGTGCCTCCAGAAATAACTGCTCTTTAGAGGACAATATGAAAATAGTCACACTTGTTTCAAGGAAGTGCTGGTTAGAATGGATAAGCTTTTATTTTCCTATCATTTTTTTTCCACTTAAAGGCTTATCTGAAATGAGAAGGTTTTTGTTCTCCTCCTAGATAAAAAGGAATTCAGGCCGCTCTTTCCACATAAGGTATTTGTTGTAACTACAGTCTTACTTATGGCTGGCATGGATTTTGTCACAAAAATAACAGTAATAATAATAATAATTATTATTATTATTACTACTACTACTATAAATAATAACATTTTAGAACAAAGTTTACTGTGGATCACTCAAATTGTAGATTTAGCTGGGGTGTCTCAGGATGGAGTCTTAAGTGGTAACACTGGTTTATGGTACTGATACTCATCTTCTGTCCTCTTCCTGCCCCAGCATCAATGTGTTCTGCTGCTCTAGAAAAATTGTTTATGTGCCATGTGGTTCACTATACTGGAGACCTAATCTTGCTTAAATATAATTTTTTTTTTTTTTGGTGGGGTGTGGTTTTTTGGTGGTGGTGGTGGGGTTTTTTGGGGGGTTTTGGGGTTTTTTTAAAGTGTTCCCATCTCCATTTCCAAGCGTAGCTGCATAAACACTCGGGCTGGCACAACTGCGGGGTGGGATACCGCAGAAGCCAGCAGCAAGTGGCAGAGGAGGTGAGGCTCGGGCGGTATTGCTGCCACACACTTTGCCTTGGGCACCCAGCCTCAAGAGTAGTCAGCAGTTCATATACAGAACTCACTTGTCCCCAAGCTAAGGCTGCTGGCAGCAAGGAACTCAGGACAGACTGCAGAACCCTGTGGGAATCCCAGGTAAACTCGCTTGCCCTGACTGCCATGCTGTGCTCATAGTGACACCGAGGCCACAACTGTCTCAGCAGGAAACTAATGCTGTATCAATGACTCACATTTGAGCTAATGCTTCCTTGCATTTGTAAAACCATCAGTCACAACTCTGAATGAAATGCAGACATTCCCTTGAACATTTGTATCTTCAACGCGAGAGGAAAAATATTTAAGCTTGCCAGACTACAGATGTGCAGGCTGGAGCACTCACCGTTCTGCAGCCCTGGGAAGCAGAGGTGCAGGTGATTCCAGCCTCAGGCGCGCTGTATCTGCTGCAAGGGAAAAGGATCATTTAAGGAAAGGGTTGCTGAAAACTTTGTCTCATTAATCTACAACACTGCATAAAGCACAAAACAGTGACTGAAAGCCTGGGGATAAAACACCTTACAATGACGAACACACACACATCTCTTCTGGCACTAGAGAGTACATCACACCTGAGTCCCTTGTGACAGAGCCAACTGCATTTGGAAATCTTTATTTAGAGAAGTAAGCAATCTGACAAGATTTCAACATAGACCTCCTAAAATCTAATGCGGTGAAACTAAAGCCAGCTCTGCAAGTGTAATTTTACTTTATTATCACATTAGCTATAAAAAAAAGAGTCTTCCTATTAGTTGCTACTTGACTTAAAAATGCTATGCACAAGTAAAATCCAGGCTGTGATTACCACGAGCAGTAAGGACTGGAGTGCCATCCAACGGTGAGACAGTCATTAACAGCTTCGATTAAAGATTTCTGCCTCTACCTGCTCCTGCCACAGCAGGATATGAAACTCACCCTGCAAACCCACGGGGGCTCTGAAAGATCTGAACCAGCAGAAGGTGCCCAGGCACACACACACACACAAGTTATTTTCCCCTAACAGAGGCAGTAAGCAGAGTTTTTGATATCCTAGACTTGTTCACAGCATTCATGTTATCTCATCCCAGGACTTCTGTTTCCCAAAAGCCAAAGCCTGACAGCTGGCAGAGCCGTGAGTCCTGAGGAGTCCCATCCTGCCACTCCACACAGTGTAGTTTGTGTATTTGTGTATTTGCAGCTTTCTCCAGCAAGTTGCTTTGAACTATGGAAGATGAAGAGAGGATAGGAAACGCAGGATTGAGTTCGGACAAGCACCTGCCTTTTTTATGAAACAGAAATAAGTAACACAATCCAACCCTTTCCCTTGGATTCTCATTGTCCTTTCAAGTGCCAGGTTCTAATGGACAATTTGAAAATGAAAACCTCTGAATCAGACTACACTGGGATGAAAAAGCAATGTGCCTTAAATGCACAGGTTGGAATTATTTTGGGAAGGGACTGCCTTCCTCTGTGCAAAGTGCAAGAAGGGCTGTGTCCTGAGCCCACAGAACATTTTCATTTACCTAATCCTCCATTATTATAAGGATCTAAGTCACCAGTAATACTTTTAATCTCTTCTGTGGTTTTTTTTCCTGCAATACTTTGCAGATTTTGCAACTTTTAGTATTTTGTAAGGTAGATCATAAATTTCATAAAGGCTGTTAGGAAATTTTTTGCTGCTCTGCATTTGTGTGGAGGCACAATTTGAGGACTAAATATCTATTAAAGGGTTGAACACGTTTGTAGGGCACAGATGTCTGTTCCAAGTGGCCCTTTTCAGCCCATATTCTTGGCTGGAATATATTTCAGACCTTCAACTCTATTGGGACAGGCATCCAAAAGCATGGAGCCAGCTGAGTCCAATTCAGCACCGGGGTAAACAGGTATTGCCCCCGTCTGGCTTCAGCTGAAGTCATAAATCCAGAGATTAATTTACCCTTTGTCCATTGCAAGCCAGGACTGGAAACGTCATGAAAACAGAACTTCCCGTAACAATTCCAATCCAGACATTCCTATTACCTTTCCTATTCTCTCCCAATCATCACTACATTGTATTGTAAGACCTTTTTTTTTTTTTTGATTTGTACCGCTTCCTACTAAGAAGGAAATAGTTCAGAAGCCACTGGAAAAAATCTTACAAAACAAGCCAAACTATGCGAGGGCAAATTGTCCCTGCAGAAGCATTTTAGACTGAAATATTCTGCCAGTGGAAAAGTACATCTTCACAATGAGGAATGGAAAGAAATAGTGTGAAAACTTGTACGAAGAGCTCCGCCCTTCTGCACCTGCCCCCAGCACCGCTGCCGCAGGAGGCGCGGGCCGCGGGCAGGGTTTAACCTCAGCCCTGCCTTCGCTTCCCGCAGCACTCACGATGGAGGAGTGACACCAAGCGGCTCCTGCCAACGCTGCGGGCACTGCCTGCTGCTGCAGGGGATGTTCTGCCGGGGCCTCTCCGCCGGAGCTCCTCCGGGGACGGCGACCCGGCCGCGGTGTGTCTCCCCACACCCCTGGGGGATCCCGGCCCTCACACACCTGGGGGGCCCTCACACACCCGAGGGACCCTCACACCCCTGGGGGATCCCGGCCCTCACACCCCTGGGGGATCCCCACACACCTGAGGGACCCTCACACCCCTGGGGGATCCCGGCCCTCACACACCTGAGGCACCCCCACACACCTCCGGGACCCTCACACCCCTGGGCGCGCC
>VWZW01003300.1:487674-560877 GCA_013397115.1 Edolisoma coerulescens
CTGCCCGCCGGGGAGGAGCTGCCGCCGTCGCATCCTCAGCCGCGCTCCCGGGCTCGCCCCGCGGCCGCCGGAGCCCAGCGGGGACATCAGTCCTCAGGAGCTGCGAGAGCTGCCCCTCCCGAACCGCGGGGCAGCGAATCCATCGGATTTGGTTTGGGGTTAGAACAGAAAAGCAGCGACGGGGGCATCAAACGCATTTAGCTTTTCAGTCACCTTAACCATAGAACAGAGCCTGAAACAGCGTGTTAGTAATACTTGTGCAGCTAGCTGGTACTGGGTTTTTATTGTGTCGTTTACTGCATTTAGATTTTTTGGTGATATTTAAAACAACTGTGTGACAGACGTGAATGCTTGCAATAGTATTTGCCTTCTGGATCCAGCTTCACATACAAGCCACAGAAATTAGTGCTTTTATCTTTAAAAGTTCTTCACACCTTTATCTAAAATGAAGTTAAGGAGAAGCTGAAATACATGAATGGCTGGGCAGATGTGTTCAGTCGGATGAGGCAGCATTGCTGTAACATCCATTTGAATGTTTAAGCTGGTATATTGCATAAATGAATGACTTGAAGTTCACGTTTGCAACATAGACGTTGAGCTTTGCTTCCTTTCAGTGTGAATTTCTCTGGCAATAGACCATTGAGAGAAGGAGTGAAGTTGTATAAAAGTGAAATAAATGGACTCCGGTTTCAGAATCGCAGCAGGCAAGTTTTACCAGTAATAGCTTGCAGGGTGAACATCTTCACTTGTCTGGCATTTAGAGAATAAGCATGAAATGTTGAGCCTGCTTCTCAGAAGGTCCATTTCCTACATTTCCCTTCCCTGCAGAGTGTCAGTGCTTGCTGACTGTATCAGTTGAAAGTCATGTGGATATATGACGTTATGTTTTTGCTGAACTGTTCTGGGCGATTTGGTACGTTGCAGGCTTAGTGCTCAGGAAATGATTTTGAGTAATAGAGCTTTGTAATTGAAGTGGTACATTTCTACAGGTACGATTTAATTACAGAAATGAAATATCTGAGTAGAATGAGGGAATGGCCCATTTTCAATGAGACATCAGCATTCTGTGATATTTTTGTCCTGGTCTCTTTGAATGATATGACTCAGTAGCCTGCTCAAACTGTGGCACAGCATGAGCTTTGACTGAGGACTAAAATTCAATTAAAAAAAGGACTAAAGTGACTCTTTGATTTGCATCCAGCTATTGACAAAGCACAGGGGGTGGGTTTTTTACTTTTTTTTTTTCCTGATTGATTAGTAAATTTGTGCATCTATGTCATGAAATTCAGTTTCTCAGCTGGATCCTGCTTTTAAATAAGCTGTTGAAAATGGCATCTTGGCAGGTCATGTACCTCTGGAAGAACAACGTACTTCTCTATAATCTGTGCTTTTGATGTCTGAGCTGTGACATTAACAAAGCAGTTTTCCTACAATGCTGGTTTTTGCTTGAAGAATGCAGTAAGTAGAACAATGTATGTGACTGGTGTAGAAAAACATCTTCCCCCAAGGTGATTGTACCACAGGCTTCTGGTACCTAAGTGCTGTGATAGTAACTGCTGAAATCCAGAAACCTTCACCATAATTCCAGGGGAAGCGTACTGCAGCTTGCTAGCAGTCACCTCCTCTTGTTCCTTGTCTCAGTCTGTTATCCGGAGATGCAGCACTGCCCAGCATCCCCAGGAGGAATTGGCAATAGACAGGGAGGAGTGGCTACAGGCAGACTCGTCCGGGTGCCACATGACTTGGAAGGGTTAAAATTGTCCGTGCTGCTTTTTTTTTGGATGAGCGGAAGCTGTGTTCGGCTATGATAGCACACTTGTGAAAGAACAGAATTTAGATCACCTTCTTTTTTCCAGCAGAAGTAATCACAGGATGGGGACAGAAACATTTCAAAGTGAAGACCTTGTTTAGGTGACTTTATGACAATCACGTCTTGGGCACTGCACAAGTGGTGGAACCATTCTCTGTACATCTGGTCAGAACAGGGTGAACAGTGATGAAGTTCTTCGTGTTTTGTTAGTTTGGGGGTTTTTTGAGTGTTTGTTTGGTTTCTAATACTTATTTCTATCCCTTACTTGCCTCTAGATTTACTTGCTACAAGAACTATGAGCCATGAGATCCTGTGGAGGTTGTTCAGGGACCCAAGTGAGAAAAAAAACTGCTCAGGTTCTGGCTGTTGCTTGTATTTTAGAGAAGAAACATAAGCATAAGAAAGGCGCATTCAAATTAAAATCCTCTTCAATGAAACAATAAGTTAAAGGAATGTGAGCTTTACCATGTGCTAACTGTGGTAAAGGTGTGCATAGAAAACAGATACTTAAGGGTAAGTGAATGATATGCACCCTGCATAAATATCATTAGAAGTATCTATTGGAATGAAAAGCATTCACTCTGGAGATGTCCCAACAAAAAACCCATACCCCAAAGCTAAGGAAAGCACAGTTTAGGCTTTTAGAGCAGGGAAGAAAAGTAGATATTTGTCCAGAATATCAAAGCAACACTGGATTGTCATTTGCTCACAGTGAGCGCAATATCAGATTTTCACAGTAACTTTACATGCAGAAGTCTTTCTGAACTTTAGGAGATATTTTAGTTTCTAACTTCTTGCACAGGGTGGTAGAACAAGATACTATCTTAAAAACACAACCCTCAAATACAGGTAGAGTTGCTTCTTGTGTTTATATAAACTAGATATGTTGACTTTAGTATGTTAGCCAATGATATTAACTTTGATGTGCTTATCAGGAGCAGTAAAAATACCTCTGAATTATTTACTGATGTACCATTCAACTGGGGAGTCGGTTCACTATGGATGGAGGCAGAGCTGACATTTGGGGACAGCTCATGCAGAGTTTTCCATGTGAAGGTAGCAAAATCAAACTAAAATGTGCATTCCTCTCTAGTTTTTATTATTAGTGGAATATATAATAAGAATGAACTGGATATAGTTTAGATTTTCAAGCATGTTTGGAAGTGAGTATCCTGAAAACAGAACTAACTATGCTCTGGAAAGCTGAAGTGTAGTTGGAGTTGGGTTTGAGGCCTCTAAGAGACACATAACTGTTCTCAGTTTCTTTATTAAGTTTTGAGGGTCTTTTTACCAAATATTAATGTGAATGTTAGTTTTTCCAAACCTCTCTAATCTAAACTAAAATACTGCAAATTATGAAAATTAATAAACTTTGTTCAGATTATGGGAGGAAGATAGAAGGGTATCGTGGACGTTTTGGATAGCCCTCTGTCAAGAGGGAAAAGGCGTGGTAAGTTTTTTAGGTATTCACTGTCTCTGGAAAAATATTTGTAGACTATGTAGATGGATTTTGATGCTGAAAGTAAACTGAAATGGTTGACCCTGAAGACTTGTAATAGCGTGGTTGTGTTGTGTATTTAAAGTCAATGGACAGGAAGCTCTACAAGTGTTTTTGGTTTATAAGCTGCAGCAAGAGTGCAGGCTGCAGTCTGAAAGCATTTGGGTTACTCTGTTGCCCTGGTGCTAAGGAGCAGATAAATTGTGGCATGAACATGACTTATTATAAATGCGTCTTTGTGCTTTATTCTGCCAGTTCTAGCTGCAGGTCTCTGCATGCAGTGCCTTGCCACTGCTTAATTCGTGCTCTGTTGATTCATTCGAGGCTTAGCGTAATTGGCTCTGCTTGTGGAAAGCTGGTTTAGAGCTCGGAGTTGCAGGGAGTCTCTCTGTTCCCTCGATAAGCTGAAGATACTCCGTGTTTTCCAGTGCTGCACAGTCGCTGAGCCTTGCTACACGTGTGCAGGGTTAGTGGTGGGGAAGCAGAGTGTCTGTGGCTCACAGAGTCAGGGTCCTCCCTGAAAACCAGAGCTGCTGTTCAGCTGCAGGTGGTGGTACCTTTTGTGTACTGGGCCCGGCTCGGGGCTCTCTGCTGCAGGGGTTAGGTTTTACTGCTGCCTTTTTCAGACCAGCACCACTTGTGTCCGCTGCTGGCACATTTGAGATTGGGTGAGTACCATTATCTTAAAGCTACTGAGCTGCTTACTTTTGCTTGTTCTATGGAGTTTAAAATTGAAATACTTGAACCCCAGAGCTTCTGTGATAGCCTTGCTGGAAGTAGAGCATGGAAAAATGGACCCTGTTATGGTTATCATCTGCTAAAAGTTTAGAAATCATACAGTGTGCACACAGTACTCACCTGCTTCTGAGCATTTTTGGAAGGATTTTATGGTGTTGGTGTGTTCTTCCATGCGGTACTGATGCCTCCTCTGTGTGCTGGAAGCACAGATGTATTGAAGGAAACTGTTAAGGAGAGAGCAGTGTTGACCACATGCCAAATGATGGTAAATTCAAATAGAAATAGCCCTTGTAAGCAGAGAATAAAATGTGGTAGTGGTAGACCAAATATTTTTCAAACTAAAATAACTTTCTAAATATGCTGGGTAGGTTTGAAATAACAGTTCATCCTATAGTTAACTAAACATTAAAAATTAAATGTTTTCCTGTAATACTTGCTTTGCAAATTGACTTTCTCCAAGGGTTCTCTTTAGCCGAGACTTTGTAAGATGTGGCTTGCACTGAAATATCACTGCTGCTTTCTTTTAAACGTGAGATGTACCAGGTTTTAGATCAGTGTCACTTGCATGACTTAAGTATCTGTTTGGAATGTGAATTTAGCCTCATTAAACACCTGAGGGGACTCAGTGATTCCTTACTAAGCGACTGCTTCTCTGCGGTGTTCATAATGAACCCAGACTTGATCTGATCTCTGGGCTTGGATGTTTGCAGCGCTTACCATTGAGGTTTTCTGGGGTTTTTTTTAGTCATTGGTCAACTTGTTTCATGTTGATTTGCAGAAGAGGTGGTTTTTTTTCTTTCTGGTTCCAGGAGACATGCCCTTGCTGGTTTGACTGGGAGAGGCACTTTGATAGAGCATCCAAATGCCTTTGTGTGTTCACTTTGTAGATCATGTAGTACAAATGCCAATTCATTTTCTACCAAAGCCTGTGAATTCAGATGTGCTTTTTCTCTCACCCACGCAGAACACAGCTAAGATTCAACAGCTTGCCTGTCATATTGTACCAAGAAAAACTGGTAAAAGTGATTCTTGGAAATTCATGTGATTCTGCTAATAGCGATAGCTGATCTACTTTCAAACTGGGTTGTATTTTCTGCATTTAAGAAAGCAGCTTCATAGAACAGCAGCAAAAAAATTATATCCTTGTTGGGAAGGAAAATGAGCTGGCATAATGTGAAACTTCTAGAAATGTTTTTAGTTCTATTTTTTCTTATTTTTAATTCTGTACACTTTCCATGTGCTTTCCTCTTGGACAATACTTTATCCTAGAATATGGACTGATAAACACATTGTTTAAATAAATTACTGGGGTTTGCATTTGTGTATCGTGGAGTAACAAATTGGTAAAGGGCAACTGCTTGTGAAAGCACCATGAATCCAGCTTACTTCAGAGATGTGTGGTTTCACTGTTGCAGTTAGAGTCTTAATATTTTTCATCTCAAAATATTTATCATCAACACCAAGTCAGATGTGATTCCTCCCAAATTGTTTTTATGCTGTACATTTTTTTCCAGTGATTTTTGTTTTTAGGGGATGCTCTCCTCCTGTCTCCTACCTGTCCTTGCTTGTGTGATAACTTACATTATCCTTTTAGGCAGAATTCTTTTGGTGCCACTGATGTTGAACATGTACCTTATTTAGCTGTTGATTTGTTAACCTCTGGAATGAAAAAATACTTGGACAGTTCCACCTCCTAGTTGGGCATATCTTTCATGGAAGAAAGAAAAAAACCCTTTCTGCTGCATCCGACATTAATCCCATGTGTGATCTGCCTAAAGAGGGTACTGGTACCTACCTTAAAGGCCTGTTTCCATTGTTAGGAACTAAAACTTGATTTGTATATGGAATATCTTGTTTCCTTCTGTTAGGATCCAGGCCTTTAAGGAGCTCCACAGTTGTCTCAGCTCTCGGTTGTTGTGGATGCTTTGGGAACATGGGGTTTAAGGGGTCAAAAGTCACCTTCAGCACTGAGGCTGAAGAGATCAGTAGTGAAGATTTACCTGTTTCACTAATGATGACGAGATCATTTAATCAGATTTGCATTGTTTGGAGCAGTCTTTTCTCCTTAGAAGGTTAAAACAGTTTCTACATCAGTAGAAATAGAAAATAAAGCAACAATGCAGCAGGTTTTGCATTCTGCCAGTCTATGCAATTACAGAAGGACCTCTGTGGAGTACAGGGGTGAGTGTGGAGCTGGGCAGACCTCGCTGCAGGCAGAGGAAACCCTCTCTTCTGGGCTGAAAGCTCTCTGTGCTTCATGTGCTAAAATAATTGCTAGTTCAAAATGCTACTACCTAGTACTATTCTGAACGTAAAGTACATATTATATTTGTGATCTTTCTAGTATCTGAAGTTCCAGGATTTTATGCTACTTCTGTTAAGTACTTGATTCGTCAAGTGCTTGATGCTGGGAGCCATCCTACAAAAGACATTCTGTTTCTCAGATTCTTTATATTTACATGGAACGAGAGTTCTGTGCAGAAAGAGGAATGTTCTCATAACCTTCTTCCCTTGTGCACCGTTCAGTGAAAATTGCTTGTTTATACCATTCCTGATCCCACAGTAACAGGTTACAGTAATATAAACAGCGTGACCTTTTAATGTGATGGCAGGAAGTAAAATGTGAAATCTATTTTAAAAATGCATCTTTGACTAAGGAAGAGTATACTTCCTTTTTCTGACAGGAAAAATAACCCATGCTAGTTCAGAAGATCTTGATTCCATTTTACTGTGTGGGGCCTGTTTTTTCCACTGTCTTCTGTACAGTCATTGCAGCTGCTTGAAGTAGGACTGAACCTCTGCCATCCTTGTCTGGAATTGTATCTCCCTTCCTAACATTTGCACAGCCATCAGTGAATAAAGGTGGGGGCTACAGGAAAAACACAACTCTGACACGAGCAAGAGGTTTTAGTAAGAGGAACTTCTTTTGGAAAGAAGGAAAGGGTGGGTCACTGGAGCAAGAGCTGGAAAAATACTACATAGCTTATTAAACAACTAAAATACGTATTGACACGTTTGACAAAATTTCCGAATATTTCCAGAAGTGGAAGAGAAATGGGGAATTTTACCCAGTAAAGGAGGGGGGCATGGACAGCTACCCAACTTTGGAAAATGTCTTTATTTTCTTCCTTAAGAGTTTAATTAAATTGAAAATCAACACTGTCACTTCTTTCTTAAACTTCTGCCAACGGAGAATTTTCACAGTAAATCACAGTTGCTACCTAGAACTTCACAGTGTCTATGGGATATCATGAACAAGAATCGTGTTTCAGCCTGTACTTTGTTTTCATTCCCAGTATTGAAACCTTCTCAGAATTGGCCTCAAGTGTTTCATGACCAGAGCAGATCTGCCCTCGTGCTGTTTCAAAGCTCCTGTAGGACGTGGTGTGCAGGACAGTGTGTGTTGGGAACCAGCAAACCCCTTCCTTCGGTCCCTGCACGTTCCCGGTGAGCTGGGGTGGAATCGGTGGAGCGCTGAAGACGCAGGGTTGGGGTTGGTGGGAGCCCTGGGGCGGTGGTGTTTGCCATGAGCAGCATTACCTGCTGGCTCTTTAATGATTTCCCCGTGGCTAGCGGTTGCCTTCTGTTCTCCAGCAATCCCTGGTAACTGGCACACCTCCTAAGAGAGAAACCAGGAGAGCGGGTGGCAGCCTGGCTCTGTTGGGAGCAGGGCAGAGCAGGTGGTGGCCTTGGGCAGCGTTGGCTGGGGAGAGGGAAGGTCTGATCAGCTGGAGGTACAGAACCCACGGTGCTCAGCCCTCCTCTGGAGAAGGGCTCAGGAACAGGGCTGTTTTCAAGGGGGCCCCACGTCTGGAGCTTCTTTGTCCCGTGTCCATCAGACTCGTCTGGTGTTCAGTAGAGGCAAAAGATTGGAACAGGAGGCTGAAAATATGTGAAATCTTTACAGCCGCTAGGTTCCTGGGTTTATTAGCCCACATGAGAGCATTAGTGGAGAGGTCTAATCTTACCAGTCTTTTTAGAGCCTGTCAGGAAGCAGACAGAGCCGAAAGGTTTTGTGGAAACTACTGACTTATGTCTTATTTGTCATTGATTTCATGTTTATGGTTTGTGTAAAGCTGACCATTGGGAGCCTCTACTGGGAGCCAAGCCTGTCAGACAAGGCTGTGCTTGGTCGCCCACACAATCCAGTGTACAGGATACTCCTCTGTGACTGACTGGCTGACAGCAGGAAATTCGTGTGTGCTGCTCCGCCTGCTGAGTTCTGTACCACATGAAATTTGGGGTGGTAAAACCGTTACATGCTTGTTAGCTTTTAAGAGTAGCTGAATAAGTTAATATTGGTACCCAGCTAGGAGCAGGCACTCAAACATTTATTGCATTCATGTAATAACATTACGTCTTTTGGGTTTTCTTGTACCAAAGTCTTTGCTAACAGTGTGTTCTGCATATAAAACTCTCTCTCTACAGGCAAAATTGTGTCTTGAAATACTTACAGAAGAATAATCTAAAAATGCTTTGCCCTCAGCAGTATTGATGTTAGAGGAGGCACTTGTGTGTGATTCTGATAGTTGATAACCTTTATTTGTGGATCAGTGCTCAGAAGCCTTTGGTGTAGCTGTCTTTTGAGGGGTGGGGAATGGAAAGGGATGTGATAGGTGTGAAGGGTTTATTTAAAGATATTTACTGCATTTTTTAATATTCTTTTTTCTGTAAGTGTTCCAGATCTGTTCTACAGCTGCAAATGAGGATTTGAGGTAGACATCAAGTGATAAAGCGTGTTTAGTCACAGCTGATAACTGGCTTCGGCTGGCAGGAAGTGGAACATGATGAGCAAGAGTCTGGTGGAGCCTGGGGTGTGGCGGGTTCAGTGCAGCACTGTCTGGGCTGGCAAGCAGTACTGGAAGTAATAGGAGTCATGTGTTTCCAGAGAGGATACTGCCACTACAAGAGGTAGAAGTTGTTAGGGTTGCTTGGCTTTGCTAAATCAGTTGGTTTAGTTCTCGGAATTAATTATTTTAAGCTGGCAGGATGAGTAGATTTTTGAAGTGGCAATACTGTTTATCTCATCTGATCCACGCAACTGACTCTCACTCTGCAGCCTGTTTCATTAGCATGGGGAGCATTCACCAGTCCTTTGAAGGCCTGGCTTGTCAAGTTTTGCAGTCTTTTTCATGTGCTGGAGTGCAGAGTGCTAATCTGTCCTGCATTAGGATGTCTGTGAGCACTTCCCTTGATTATGTGATCTCCCTGTTTAACACTGACATTTGTTTTTATAAACTCTCGGTTGCTTTCAGATGAGAAGATGTCCTGTACAGCTGGACGTGAAAGCTCTCTGTCCTTGTAGTGACAGTTAAAACATCCTCTAATAACACAGGATTGGTTCTGTCAGTGTCTTGAAGCATTGCTTTTCAACTTGGAGAACTAAAAATACTGAATACATTTTAGCACGTAAGGTCTGCCTGGTTTGGGGTTCAGGGAGGGGCTGTCTTTTCACCAGTTCCCAGGCTTGTTGGCCATAGGTGGATTTTCTTACACATCTACATCTCTGCTGTAAGTATTTAAGGGTTAATTGTCTCTTTCCAAAAAGTATATCCGCTTTTTCTCTCTTACCCTTAGAGCAGTTTACTACTCTGCAAGTAGTGCAAAAACATTGTGCTTTTATGTGCAACTTCTTCTGTTAAACTTTGGTGCAGAGCAGAGGCGTCCAGGCATGCTGCCCCAGAGCCATGGGGGGCTGCACAGTCTGTCCTGTCCCCGTCACTGCCAACGAGCCCCTGCAGCCCTTGCAGGACACGCCGGTCACACGGGCAGGGAACACGTGTGGGCTGGGGAGACAGCAGCAGTGCTTGACTTAGCCCAAAACTGTGTTTGGGCCATGAACTGGGAGCTGAGCAGCTGAGATTCAGAATGCTGTAAGGTTTAATATTAACCCAGCTTAGATTGCTTTCCTAAACACAAATTAGACAGTCATGTGAAAAACCAGGAGTATCCTAATTCTGCTTTATCTAACATCTGTTTTCAGCAGTACTGTTTGTTCTCAGCAGGTTTTTGTATGCATTGCAGTAGCTTGGCAACCTGTAGGTTGCACCATTCAGTGAATTCAGTATGCTTTTAATCATCACTACAATTTTCCTTTCCAAATTTGAATATTCTAAGTACAGTGAAGTGGGTATCTGTGATTATAACAGCAACCGCCGCGTTAAGCAGATCCCAGCTGAAACAAGCTGTTCATGCAAATTTGTAATCCAGCAAGTTCCTTCAATTTCAGTCCAAAAGTCTGTCTTAAGAAAAGATACTTAAAACTTCTTTCTGGGAATGGTAGTTAAGCAGTGACAGCTACTTCAAGTTCCCAAAGAGGGATTTGGGCAGTGTGCTGAGAAACAAAGCTACTGAAAGCAGGACTGGTTGCTGGTTCTGCTGTAGGAGCAAAGCTCGAGTTTGACCTTTCCCTGCGTGCAGAGGCATGAACCTGCATTGTGCAATCCTGTTAATTGTACATTCTCTTTAAACTCTTGGAATCTTGTTAGGTTAGAAATGATAAAAAGCTTTTAGTAATAGTGTAATGAGCATGCTTTGGCAGAATGAATCTGTAGTTCCATTGCTTGTCTACTTACTAATGGCCAACATGGTGAAACATTCTTTTGCCATAGATTAGAGCTTGCTGGAATTTGGTCTTATACCCTTAATTGTAGGGAACAAACAGAATGCAGGAGGGAGACCCACTTACATTATGGAGCTGGTACCTGTGTAACATATGGTTCATCATTTTGAATGCATGGGGTTCCTCAATACTAAATGAATTAAGTTTTCCCCCTCATACATCTGACTGCATCTCAAGAAAGCCAGTAAAGCAACTCATGGTACAGACATCGTCAAGGGAATTAAGTTTGCCACTGAATAAGATGTAGATGGTGATGTTTTTTTAATAGGTAAAACAGAGTTCACAATTTCCTATATAACAATTCCTCCACTTCCTTTCTCGTGTGTTTTAGTACTTCCTCTACATACAACCTTATAACTTGGGAGAATTTTGATGGAATTAGTAGAAAGTTGGAAATATGGCTGTCCTATAGTATTCTAAATAGAAAAGTAACACTGACATGCTCTGAACATGTGCCCCACTGTAGTGTGTGACTATTTCATTAACATGTGCATATACATTAGAAAGTTCAAGTTAGCTTTTAGATTCACATTGGAGTACCCAGTGTGAATGAAATAATTTATGCAGAAGGACACCCGTTAACCATGAGGGAAGAGAAATTTGCTTTAAATTCTGACTGTGGTTGCTCAGTGTTTCAAAGTAATGAACAGTTAACTTGTGTTAGAACCGAGACCTTTCTTTCTCATGTTGAGCAGCTGGGAACTGGACCTTGTCTTTACCTTTCAAGGCAGGCTCTTCTGAATGCTCCAGATAGAGGGGACATGGCCTTTACCTTATCAAATGAGAATATTTGCCTTTATAAATGAAACATTTCAGAAAGAATAGTGGGAAGTCTCTAAAGTCTGAATATTCTGTTGCATTTGGTTTGGTAACAGCATTGTGCTGTGAGGGCTAATTTAGTAGGTTTTGGAGAGGGAAAAAATCTTTGGGCCTCTTATAATATGCAAACTAATTAGAGGTTACAGTGAACACAGCTGTTTCTGGCCAAGCTGACTAAGCTAGGAATTCAAATTACTATTTTTAGTCAGCTTACAAGGTCTCTAGTTTTCAATGGTACCCATGTTATTACTTCTAAAAATTACATTGTTGTGTATTTATCACCCTGACAATAAGCATTTTTAGTGCAACCAGTCCATTACTTTTTAAATCGAACAAAGTGTTTGCAGTTCTGTGAGATACTGTGAAGGTAGCTTCAAAATCACATTCTGAACTAGTTTCTTTTTTCTGCTAAGCTTTGTTTGGAACTTTCTGCAAAGATTACTTGATGAGAAAAAGCATTCCTCAAAATCTGTGTGTACTGAATAGACCTACTTCATGCATAAATTTGTTGCTTTTTAAAAAAAAATCAGTCTAATTTTAACATAGCATATGGCAAGCTGGTGTCTAAAACTGCTTTAACTGGCTGTACTTTCTAAATGCATATATAACTCGTTTAACTCCAGATAAGTATTAAAGAAAAACCATTGTAATTCGTATTCTGCTTCAGTAGCTTGCTTACTCTAGCCTATAAATTATATTAGATAAGATCTGAGTTTAGTTTTAGTCAGTGTTGGGGGTAGAAAACGAGGCTTGCAAATTTATTCTGTTTTCACAAAATCCTGTTTTCATGATGGTAAGAGACTTTCAAACCAACTCAAATCAAGAAAATAAAAATGAGGCAAACTCCGAAGTTCTGATTCCTAGGTAAGAATCCTTTTGTTTCTGGCTTTGCGTCGTCATGGAAAATACGCCATTGAGAATTCATCTAGAAGTGCTTTTGTATTTAGGAGTTTCTCACCAAAAGTGCAGGAGGAACGCCGGATTCCCAGGCCTGGCTCCCACGGCTCTGAATGGTGCTCCCTTCCAGGGCCAGTTCTTTTTTCCATAGTGCTCATGTGGGGTACAGGAGCTCATCTCAAGCTTTCTTCCCTTGCCTCCAGGAACCAGGGAAGACAAAAGTATTCCTAGAAGAGCCTAAAAAAATTGCCCAGAGAAATGGCCTCCCTTCTGAAAGGAGAACTCGAGTTGTCCCAGCATAGCTGCTGGTTACAGCCAAGGGCTGGATTCCTGAGGTGGTAGTGAGAAACACTGAGGTGGAAACTAAGGAGCTGGAGCATCCCAGCTGTGGACTAATCCGCTTGGAGAACACCAGTAGCATCCCTTACAGCAACCTAGAGGTGTCTTCTGCCTGTCCTTACTGGGGACTTCCTTGGGGCATTGGCACCACTCAGGGAGGACACAAGTGGCTCTTTGGAAGAGAGAGAGTAGATCAAAATCCCTGCTCTAGAATAAGGTCTCGTTCTCATTGAAACCCTTTAATGTTTTAGCAGTCCAAGAAGACAGAGATGTTTATTTTGGAATGTAATGACAACAACAAACTTGACATTAGGGTATTCAAAGGACAATAGCAGTGATGTGAAAAAATGTATGGTATTTTGCTTTGTAAACCCTAGAAGTATGCTTTTGTAGCTCTGAGTCTCTGATGAGCAAAGGATTATGTGTGTGCACGTTCTCACAACCAGCCCATCTTTTCACTTTGCAGCAAATGCTGATGCCGTGTTAACAACATAACAAAAAGGAATTGATGATAAGTCTTGGAGTGTGCAGTGTCTCCTGCTTCCCCTATTACTCACTGCATGTCCTGTGGTTTTGGGAGGTGTTGAGAGGTGCCAAGTCAAGTTGTTGAATTTGTAAGGAGCTTGATAAGTAAATATGGGAAGCCTGGAGCTCTTTGACAGCTCAGATTTTCTGTTTTCAGGCACATGTGGTTCTGTAAGGCCTCTCTGACATTGGTGACGTTTTCTGCTCTCACACTGTCTCTGTGTAGACATCTCTCATTCCACCTAGTTTGTGATTTTGTTTTGAGCACCCACCAGAATTTCTGAGGTCAGATTATTTCCTGTTTTCAAGTAATAATGTACACTTCTTTGGTCTTCATTACTGGTAACCCCTTTAATGTAGTCAATGGCACCCTCAGGAGAGGTGTCTGTTTTCTTCTGTTGGAACCTCCTCATCTCTCTGTGACAGAAGCAGTGCTGCAGAACAGGCTGAGAAGTGTGAGAAGCATTATCCTGTTTGCTAAATCCAGGGTTAAAAATCCTTGTACTCTTACTCAGGGAATCACATGCCTTCCAGGGAATTGTCCTGGTGCTAAATGTAGGGGTATAAAACCAAACTGAAAAAAACCCCAACCTCACCACCAGGAGACCATTTAAAAAACCTTTTCTTCCTCTGACTTTTTAGGATTGCCTCGAGGATTAGAACTATAAAATGTCCCAAAGCTTGGCAAATAATTTCTCTCTACTGGATAAGCAAGATTATGGATTTAGGAGAGATGATGACTTTGTAGTAGCTGGAAGTTTTAGCCACACTACAGGTTCTGCTCAGGTCTTGTGTATTTTGTAGGTCCTGTACCCGTCCCTGAGGCAGTCACAGCCTTACTCCTGACTAAACTCCCTGGTGCTTCATGGCTGCTCCCTAATTAGCTTCAATTAGGGACGAAAGGGAAAGCTAATGAGTTGGTGAGGTGGTGTTCCCAGGTATGTGTGGTTGGTGTTTTGGGATTGCTTTAGGAGCACTTCTCATTTTCCTTCAGCCCCTTTCCCAGAAGAGGCCTCCGGTTCAGCAGTGGGCTCAGACTGCGCTGGCAGCCCCCGCGCTCCGGCTGTCCCTGGGGAGGGAACGCGATAGTGTATCGTACCAGCTGGAATGTCTGGGGAATCACCCTTCCCTTGGGAGCGCTGGGTCGTGTTGTGCTTTCATGGGTGATTTCATAACCCAGCAGGAAAGTGGCTGGAGCTCGCATGGGCCGTGTTGTGGGCCTGCACCTCGCGGTGGAGCTGCCTCTGCCCCCCCGGAGCCCCGCTGGAATGCCGCTCCCAGGCTGAGTTCGGTTTTCTCTGAACCTTCCAGTCACGGTGTGTGCTAGGCAATCGGCTCTCTCACACATGGTACCTCATGTTGAAAGTGATCTTGACAAAGTTAAGATCACTTGGGAATTGCAAACTGCCCTTTTTTCTTTGACATTTCTGGTATTTTAGGAAATTCTGCGCGTCACAGATGAGGAGATGTCATTGTAGATGGGGAATACTGGACTTGTCTGGTTGTCTGTTATTGTGACCAGTATTTTTAAGATAACAATTAGCAACCTAGATGTGTTTAACTCATGTAATCTCCAAAAGGATTAAAAATAATGCTGTGGTAGTTCTGCAACTGTGTGAGTTTAAACTGCTGATGAGACAACTGCATGAATGTTGGTGTTTCTTTTGTGAAAAATAAATCTTACTTTGTTGCTTTAAAATATTTGTCCTGAGTGAAATGACTGCGGTGTTTGTTGAGCAGCTGAAGTGCTGTGCTGTTTGTTTGGCTTTTAGTCAACACACTTTCCAGGAAAAGGTGAAAGGACACAAGCACCACAGACAAGTTTCGGTTGTAGCTCAGTGCATGTGAAGTGCACATCTTAATCTAAAGTGAGGGCTCTTTTTAAAAAACTTCATCGAGGCTTAGTAGGAAGAGTCGAACTCAAGTACTCAGGGCTTTCAAACTCACGTGTGATATTACTCAGGGAGCCTGCAGAGCTTGCTCTGTGTTTGCATGCTCCTGCTCACTGCAGTGGTGCTGGCACACTTCATTAGATGTGTGTTGATAGTCTTCCCAACTGATTTAGGAGGCCTTCAGCTGTGGCAGTAGATCCAGCACTAAACAACTGCCTGGAATCTCTTCAGGCAGAAGGTGATGATGTCCTTCTCTGCTGGTACAATACCTAGTTCTGCAGTGGCCTTTCAGATTCCTCCTTAGCTGTAGGTAACGCCAGATACTCTGCAAATTTGTGTTCTTTCAGTGGGCAGTGTGCCAGCGTGCCCAAGTGAATAGAAGAGCAGGATGTGTTCAGAGCCAAGAGTCTTGGAGCAGATGCATACACGGGGATCAAAAATGGGAGAAAAAGAATCTGTAAAGATCTGTTCAGCTTTTAACTCGTAAAACTTTGAGTGTGTTGTCTGGTGAGGAAGCAGGATTTACATTTGATTATCTTATTTACTTATTAATCAAATTAGTTCATTTATCTTAAAGATTAAATGGTGGTAGTGGATTATGCAAGATTTGGGGGAGATAGTACAGTCTTGCTTCCTTAACATTAACTGAGGTTATCAGCACAATACCTCTGAAAGAGAGTAGAGCACTCTAAGTATAGGTAAAAATTCTATGGTTCCTATTTCACAAAGCCAGATATCCCCTTGAAAAGTTGTAAGCTGTCTGCAGTGGGGGGCATCTCTTGTCCTTTTGTTTCCAGTTTGAAGCATACCATTTGCAGCTTGTCTACATTCTAGAAAATACCTCGGTTATGCAGCACATGGAAAGGTGTGAGAAGTGTTTCTCATCCCTCCCTTACGTTCTGGCATTTGCAGGGTTCATGTCTTTTTTTCCTCTCTGAAGCCTGCAAAGCCTTGGATTTCATTAGTGGTTTTTTGGTGGTGGTAGCTCTGTAAAAGCTATAATGCTCTCAGATGGCTTGTGAGATGTCAGGATGAAAATATTAGGTAACTAGGAAAGCAGGACTGTTTATAACCACAGTTGTCAGTCTGTGAAGCCTGGAATACCCTACAGGCCAGCAATGATACATTTTTAAACTCACACAGAACCCATACTGCAAACAAATTAAGGTCTGGATTTGCTTTGCAGACTGAATTCCTTTAGGAGTTATGTGGATATCTGGTCTGTGGGATGCACCAGTCTATTTGAGATGAGGTTAAACCAAAACTCTTTATGTAGACCCCTAATGTTTGGGCAAATCAAGATCTGGATCTCATCTCGGTGGTTATTTTTCTTAGAGAAGAAGAGTAACTGAGTTAGAACCTCTTGACACTTTAATGAGAGTGTGGTTTATTTCCTGGCACTGACTTTGTTTGATGATACAGATAGCAGAGCTTTGCTTTTGCACAACAGCTGTCAAGAAAAAGCCATTTCGCATTCTCAAACGTCTCTATCCTTCCAGTAATGTCCAGGATGCATTTCTGGAGCAGATTGAGTATCTGGGAGGAAAAACAGAGATGGATGTGAAGAAGGGAACTTGAGTTGTTTTCTTACGCTGATGCTCCATTCAGTTGTTTCCTGTTTTGGCAGTGAGTACATGGCTACAAAACAGCAGAAGTAGAGTGCTCCTGCCAGCAGCTCTGAACTTCTTCTGTTATGGGTCATAAATTTCAAGGACAAACTATATTTTGAACTTGCTGAAATTTTAGAAGTCTCATGTAATTCTTCAACCTGATACTAAAGTTTAGCTCTTTGATTTCCCCGGCTCTGCTGCAACATTCAAAAGAACCAGAATTGAAAAATCAGTTTTTACCCATAGCAGATGACACTGAAGCGATCTGGGAATCTGAGCAGCTGCCCTGTGCAGCAGTGCTGTGCGTCAGTGGCAGCAGTGCCCTCCTTCTGGGAAGATGCAAAGTGAATACAGTGGTAAAGTTTGGAAGTGGCACAGGTCTGTGGCTTTCTCCCCTTGGGAAGCACACAGCCAAGCCCTGGCAGCCGCTCAGGTGCAGGTGTTAAACCGAGCATTTCCAGTGTTCAGGTATCTCCCCCGATAACCTGGGTGCAGTAAAGGGCTGCGGGATGTGCTCTCAGGAGTCTCTGCAGGGAGGCATGTTGGAACTCGTCAGTGGTGAGAGACCATCCGTAATACCTGCTAGCTGGGATAACCATGGGCCTGGGAAACACGAGCCCGCTGTGCCGCGCGTTGATGTGATTTAACGTGGCACTCCTGCCCAGTTTACATTCTCCTGGGGGGTTATTTCTGTGCTCCCAGCAGCTGACCGGTGTCACAGACCCTCTTACACGGCTGTGCCACAGCCTGTTCCGAGTGCCCGGGCAGTGCTGAATTAGCAGGGGGCTTTCTAGGAAAACCATGTTGCAAGTGTGTGATTTCTTATTTATTTATTTATTTTAACCTCGCGTAATAGTGGTGTTGAACTTTAAACAAGCCTGTCCTTTTCTCTCTGTGCTGCTTGACCTCAGGAAGAAGCTTGACATACCAGGCAACTGGTTTCTTTTTTTTGAGGGAGATTAATAAGCAAATCAATACTACCGTGTCTTATTTGAAAGCAAAACTAGGAGACTAGATAAAATGTTTCTAAAGGGTATTAAAAGCCACATTTATTTCACTTAGCTGGCTGAAATTCTGCAGCTTGTTGTTAAGATTAATGTTGTGTGATGCAACTGTGTGTTCATTTATCTGATTTTTTAATGATGTTCCTCTTACCTACAAGTTACATCCTCATTTCTTGTTCTTGCCCAAATATCCTGATGTAAAGCTTAATGTAGATAAGAAATCAAATCTTCCTTGTCAAAATGGGTTACATGAGCAGTTGTGTGCTTTGTATCTTCATGAGGTTCTTTTTTTGGGGAGTTCAGGGCCTCAGTTTGCTCCCTCCCATGCTGAATCTGAAGACCTTTTCCCGTTTGTGTGAAGTAGGTGTTTATTGTGGATCCCTTGGCACTTGCTGGTTTTCTTGTGCTCTTCTCTACAGGTCTTTGCGACCTCATTGAATTGTGGGGTATTTCCGTTCTGAAATCAGCCTGTAGTGACGTCTTGGGAAAAGAGCACCTTCCACTTGACTTTATTGTAACTTTTTTACTCTTCCACCTTTTCCAGCAGTGTCATGTGTCATCATTCTTTTCAGCGCCAGCTTTAAGAGGAAGCCTGTTTTTTAAGCTAAGGTTACTTTTTTATATAAGTCTCTATATAATTTTTGTGAATTGCTCTCCTTAGTGTGAGTGCCTCAGTAGATGAATTAGGAGCAATTCTGTAGCCCCTGATAAGATCTTGGCATTTGCTGCTTCCCGTAGGAGCAGAACTGTTAAAATGACAGTAAATCGTTATCTCTGAGTCTGAGCTGCTCCAGTTTATGGTGCAATTAAACAGTGTGATCAAATTGAGCCCTGCTGCAAGGCTTCCCGGGAGTCTGGTGAAGCTGAAGACACTGAGACTGCACCTTTAGTTTCTGTTCTAAATACTGATAGACAAATCTGCACAGAGTGCTTGCATGGCTGATGGCATGGCCACCTCTTCCTATGGTCTTACCTAGTATTTACTTGAAGATTTTGGGGTGCATCTTCTCTTTCTGAATCTCCTGCTGGTGTCTGAACAAGATGGGAACGTGTAGCCCAATGTGCTGTTGTGCTCAGAGCTACAGGAACTTCCCATTTGGAGAACAGGGCTTCAGCAGACTTCCTCTTTCCACCCCTGAAGTATTTGGGGGACAGGGCTTAAAACCAGGAGATGAGTGGCATGAGGTGACTCATGCTCCAAACCCAAAGCATTTGGCTTTGGAAAACTGACTTCAGTTCTAGCCCTTCCTCTTTAAAGTTTTATATTGCACGACCTTTTAAATGAAATGTCGAGCTTCCTTTTTAACAGGCAGGATCTCTGCAGTGTGACTGAGCGTGATTCAAGAAGGTGTTTTGTAACTTCATAAATCCCTGCCTTCATCCACTACCTTCAGTTCTCGTGACATCACTGGCTTCAAGTGCCTCGGAGCACAATATTCCATGCTGTGAATGAGTCTGATTTCTCCAGCACAGAGGCCTTGTGGCACTGTTATGAAGATGTTCTGTGCCTACCCTAACAGCAGTGGAGTCAGTAATTATGTGACTCCAGCAGTAACCAGGAGCAGAAGTGTTTGGCAAGGCCCATGACGTGGCCACACGGCTGCTGTGGGTAACTTGGCACTCACTGGGTTGTTTCTCACCAGTCATTTTCTCTGTCGAGGGCAATTGCGTTTCCACTGAAGTCAACTTCATATCCTGGAAGTGACCTTGGATGATAAATTTTCTTTGGTCACTTTAGATGTTCTAGCAACTTCTGTATCAAAAAAAACCCCCAGCTGAACCTCCAAACCCCTTTTCTCCCACCTTGCTGAGGACAGTATGCCCCATCTGGTGTAGAGGCACGCCTGCTGTCCAGGATGTTCTGTTTTGCTGTGTTCATCACCCTCAGCAGTGAAGTGCTGGGGGCTGGCTGGCCTTTCATACCAGGCAGCAGCTTGCCTGTTGCCATATCTCGATCCCTCTTTTGTTACCATCCCTCCCCCACCCCGTGTTTTTTCCTGTTTGTTGAAACATGCTCCAGAAATACATTGCTGTTTTTAAATAGTCTGCTGGAGGCACACGAGTGACTTCTTTCTTTCCATTTTCTCTGTGCCTGTGGGAGTTCAGCATCTCCTAGAACTCCATTATTCTCTAAGTACCTTTAGGCACCGTGGCATCTTGAAAAAGATCTGATATTTGCTGGTGAGGTAATAGCCAGCTCTCTATTCCCTGCACAATAAATTGCCACTTTCAATTCCTGAAATACTTGATGTTGGTATTTGAATCTGTGGAACTCCTGGAGACTGGTAGTAGTTTGTGTGTGCACATACATGTAGATGCTTAAGTGTAATATTTTTGTGTTAGAATGCCTTTGTATAATTCCATTTCTGTAAAGAAGCACTTGATCAATTTCTTTTTAAAAGAGGGGATGGTTTTTTTCAAATTTGTTAATGCTGTGAAACGAAACTGTGTATTAGTGCTGCTGCTAAATTAGCCCAGTATTTACAGAAAAATTCCTTAGGTATCTTGGTTTGGTTTGCATTTTGATGCTTTTATAATATGAATCCTGAGGGGGGGGGGGGGAATTGGTTTTGGGTGTTAGGGACTTTAACACACATTTGGGAAATGTGGTTAGTGATCTGGAAAACCATTTTTCTTAGTGCCCTGGTTTCTTTCTCTTGTTAATCCTCTACAGACAGTACAAAAGAATAAATCCCTGTGAAGTACAAAGTCACCAACCTAGTGTCAGAGACAAATTTCCGAAAACACCCATTTTAGCTGCCTCATGTTTGAGATATTAGACTGTGGCAGTCCAGATCATATTCTCCAGACTGCATTCTTCATAAGCAGAAATACTGGCAGCCATGTGTTCAGTTATAAAAAGCTGGCATCTGATGTCAGGCCTTATTTCAGTGAGGAGCCTCTTCGGAACACTGTGCTAATTTTGGGCAGGTTTATGTAAATCAGAACTCTTCTCCTGACATGTAGCATTCAGTGTAAATTGGTACATACCTGAATAATGCAGCAGAAGAGATAAACAGGTAATGTGCTGCAGTAGATGGCCCACTTGAAAAAATCTTGAGCACTGTACATGATTCTTTATGTGCAGAACTGTGCTTACACAGTATTTATTTACAATGCGAAATTCTGTTTCAACAAATGGGGACTAATGTCCAAGGACAGCAGGATTCTTTTTATTTTAACTTCTGATAGCTTTTAACTTCTCAGATAGCTGAGCTATTATATGCATCTGAAAAAAACCCAACTGAGAGAACCCTGGTGACACGTTTGAGATGCTGAATATGTTTGAGCTGAGCTTGTGAATCGGGTACATTTACCACTGCAGCTTTGTGACACCTTGCTGATAACTCAAGATAATGATGAAAGTGATCTTAGACAAATCACCTCTGTGTGTGTGATGCCAAGTGGGGTAGACAAGTTTTTTTCTGTCACAATGAATGGTTTCACTGATGCTGCAAACAAGGGCATAAAGCATGGAAGTGCTTTGGGGCAGAGACCCTGCTCCTTCAGGAGCTGAAAGGCATAATGTCTGGTGAATGTTCTGCTGCTTTATTGTGCAAAC
This sequence comes from Edolisoma coerulescens, assembly GCA_013397115.1. Taxonomy (NCBI): domain Eukaryota; kingdom Metazoa; phylum Chordata; class Aves; order Passeriformes; family Campephagidae; genus Edolisoma; species Edolisoma coerulescens. The sequence continues at coordinate 508,991 of VWZW01003300.1, forward strand.
TAATGATATTTTAATAAACAATGTTAGTGTTGTATTCTGATAAATTTAAACTCGATTCTTAATTTGAGGCCCAAAGTGCTTTCTGTCCAGAACTCCCTCACATGAAGATGTGAAGTCAAATGGGTATTTGTCTTAAAATAGCTAATGGTGTGAAATTAGATGGATTCATACCTAACAGTTTGGGGTTTTTTTGTTTCAGGACATCAGGCATGAAGCCAGTGATTTTCCATGTAAAGTGGCCAAACATCCCAGAAACAAAAACAGAAATAGGTACAGAGATGTCAGCCCCTGTAAGTACACTTTCTTTTCCATTGTTTGTAAGACTGTTGACCTCTAATGACTTCTAACAGCTAAATGTTCTTTGTAAGGACAGGATTCTGTTTGGTGGATAAGCATCCAAGACAATTCTCTTTGTTAGTATATTTATTTATTTGTGAGATTGATGTCACAGGATGCATTTATATCCATAGGATTATACTAGAGCAGCATACAGTAGAGTCTGTATTTGTGGGCAGAAATCTGAAGAAAGAAACTTGCTTTACCTTTGAGTTCTCCTGCTAGAGAAGAATGGTGGCTGAAGTAGCATTTCTAAAATTGCAGGGGTGGTTTCTGTGCAGTGTCCTCACCTAGCAGAGCATCCTGCCAGGCAGCACGGGAGGCAGCAGTGCCCCTCGTGGGAGCTGGGGAGCAGTGTGGCACAGAGCTCTGGCTGCCAGAGAGAAAGCTGAGCTCATAAGCTCATTGCAGCAGAGAAGGAGCAAAGGTGATGCTCCTGGGCCAGAGCTGGGGGTCTGAAATGGCTGTGTCCCATGTGCTGGGGAAATGCATCTCAGAGCCCGGCTCCTGGTCGAGCACAGCTCCCTGTGCTGCTGCAGCCGGGCTCTCCTCCCGTGGTCCAGGGACAGCCCCTGCCCACGCCTGGCACCCAGGGCTCTGGGCTGCAGGAGGGACGGGGCTGCAGTCACAAGGTCAGAAATGATGCTCAGGGTGTCTGCTCAGAAATGGTATCTGATGTATCTGGCACTGCAGGGAGCTCCCAGGGCGTCCCTGAGCAGCCTGCTCTGCGCAGGACCCTGCCACTCCTGGGCCGTGTGTCCCCTCGGGGGCAGCTCTCCCGTGCTCAGCAGGCCCTGTCCCAGCCCAGAGTGCTGCTCTGGGGCAGAGAGCTTCTGCCTTGGTGCTTAAAAGTTACTGAAGCCTTTGGGGCAGTTGAGCAGAGCAGTAATGTTGCACACAGTTTGCTTTGCTAAGCAGTTCTAATATTTGAGATTGTGAGTAACAAATTCCTTCTTGCCTTTAGATAATCCTGCTTCCAGTCTGTTTGCTTGCTTGCAAAACGTGGGAACCCTTGTGTGTGTTGAGTTTTTTTAGTTGGTGGTTTGGTTTTTTTAGTCCCAAGTCAAGCAAGTGACTAACAAAAGAGCAAAGAATTTACATTTGCTGTATTTCTTGCATTTTGATCATTTTTTCTGTACATTAAAGGGTGGTTGGGTTGGGAACAGTAGCTAAATGTCTGTAAGAATAAAAGGTCTCTGTCCTGTTTGCCCAATATATGTTTGAACAAACCTTTAACAACCTTGAACAAGCTGGATTTGAGTGTTTAAGCTGCAAAAGATAAGCAGTTGTGTAATTAGATTTATTTAAAACCAGCAACTTGATAACTGTATAAATAGGTCAGTGTGATCTGGTTTGCAAATTGCAGTGGGGATTATTTCAGATGCAAATGCTTCACTCTTGCTGGGTGTTCTTGAAGGGTGAAGTGTGAGCTGTGCTCACTGCTCTGCTGAGGTGCTGTTCTGTACCTGTGCTGGGTTCCAGAGCCCCCAGCCCCAGAGAGCCCTGCCCTGTCTGGGGTTGAGCTCTTTCCATTCTTCAGGACAGCTCAGCTTTTTGACCCTCACGTCTGGTGAGGATGTGCATGGATTGTGCTGTGTTGCATATAGATTAACCAGTGTTCTCTAATTATGCTGCAGTTGATCACAGTCGAATTAAGCTAAACCAAGGTGACAATGACTATATCAATGCTAGTTTGATAAAAATGGAAGAGGCCCAAAGGAGCTACATCCTTACCCAGGTAATTGCTGGCAGTAGATAATAAAAATCTTATGGTGGCTGGAGTTGTTTTTCATGGGTTTTCTCTTTGTTTTCTTTATTGTAAAGCTACTTAAGTGCATATAAACATCTGTGTGTGTATAAAAGTCACTGCTTTTCCCTGAATCTGTCAATCCCACACCTATCTGTGTAACAAATTTAGAAGTACCCAGATAGCCTGTTGTCTTATTCTGAGAGGCAGCAACTGTGCCTTAGGACAAACTTGTTTGTCCTAAATGTTCACTTCCCTGGAGACTGTCCTGATCTCTAATCTTGGCCTTTTTTTTACCCCTTCCTCCCACACTTTAGATAAAGGTAGACTGGGATTAATATTTTCAAGTGACAGCTCTTCCTTCCTGTTTCTAAAGAATAGAGATAAATCTTCTCAGGAAGAAATGGGCAGTGCAGTGTGCAATGTGAAAATGGTCCTTTGAACACAGCCCTTACTCAGGATGGGGGGTTGATCACAGGGATGAACTGTATGTGGAATAGTCAAATGTGCAGCTGACTGGTCCTGGTTACCTGTCCTGAGCCAGAATTTAATGGGTTTGAATGGCTTTATTTAAATCCAGTCATTCTTTCTGAGGACCTGCTGTTCTGTTTGAGCACAGGAGTGGATGGATGGCAAACCCAAACTTCAGAGCAGTAGCTTTAGAGCAGAAAATAGCAGAGGAGTGTAGCAGAAATAGGAAGTTATAAGGAAATGTACTTTGGGAATAGATAGTAGTCTTTAAAAGGAGTTACCGTTTCATTCAGTCCCAAAGCACATCTTTGAAGATTCTGGAAAACCATATAATTTGTTACTGACCTGGCATCATTTCAGTCTTTTGGATGTTTATCATTTAGTCAAGTAATTTTCAAGTATCATGAATAAGGATGAGGTATTGCAGGGCAGTTTGACACAGATGTTATTTCTGCTTTTATTGAGTGGGGTTCATTTCCCCATGACCTTTGTATACCTTTCCTAAGAAAATGCAGCATTTTTCACTCCCAGTTCTGTTCTCACAAGTGAGACTATGTCTCTCTTCCTCTTACGTATGGGGGGAAAAGATTAACCATGCTTTCATGGGTAAATTCATAACATGGAACTCAAAGCTGTCTCACTGCATTTTTTTACAGTTTTAAATGAGAAGTTGCTTGTCACTTGTTTAAATCTATTGCCTTGTGCAGGGATTGTTACTGGGGAAGAGTGCACTGACATTTTCAAAAAATAATGCTTATTTCTGGGGATTCTGTCTCTGCAGGGACCTTTGCCAAATACTTGTGGTCACTTTTGGGAGATGGTTTGGGAACAGAAAAGCCGTGGTGTTGTCATGTTGAACAGGGTGATGGAAAAGGGATCCGTAAGTACTCACCCAGTTCTTGCTATGTGTTCATCACATTTATGGTTTTCTGTAATAAAGAACCCAAGTAAAACCAACCCGAAGAATGGGATTGGGATGACTGTAAGTAGTTTTGTCTAAGAAATTATGCCTGGAATTGAATACCTGGTGAACTGATCTTAGTGCAGGCAGAAAATCACTCGGTTTGTAATTGTGGGTCCTAATTTCTCGTGAATTTGGCTGAAACAGGGCACAAACACACCATGACTCCCCACAGATGGAAGTCTCTGCTGCTAACCAGGGGGTCTGGAGTTGTTCTCAGTGTGCACAGATAGGGTGGCTCATTAAGGTCCTGGCAGGCAGCAGTCTTTGCAGAACTCATCTCTCCGGGAGACCTTAATAAGAAAATGGCAATTCAGTCAGAAGGAGGTAATGACATTTATGTGTCTTCTGCTTGGTTTTAGATAAAGTGTGCACAGTACTGGCCACAGAAGGAGGAGAAAGAAATGTTTTTTGAAGATACAAACTTGAAATTAACATTGATATCTGAAGATATAAAATCCTACTACACAGTACGACAGCTGGAATTGGAAAACCTGACCGTGAGTACAGGATCTCGTCCAGTCCCAGTCCTTGTTCTCCTTGGGGTGAAATTCATCTCCTCACCAACAAGGGCTTGAAATTGGTTGTCATGAATTGGTCATTGATGATTCTGCAGGAGAAGTCATGGAAATGAAACTCTTGGATATTTATGAGACGTACCTGGGGACCCTCCAGGCAGTTTCGTGTCTCAGCCATACCCAGAGTGACACAGGCTTCTGAACTGCACTGAAATAACTAAACTGTAAATAAGTAAATTTACTTACCCAATTCCCTTTGCTCCCAATGGAGACCTTCACAACAAGAGATAATTACTTGTAATTAGTTTCTTGGCTGTGCAGCTATAAAAGCTCCCTCAGACTGGTGAAACTTTGTGCTTGGAATTTAAGTCAGTCCTCCTGACTGGGGTATCCAAACTGAGAGAGTTCCCAAACCCTGTTTTTGCAGACCCAGGAAACTCGGGAGATTCTGCACTTTCACTACACCACCTGGCCCGACTTCGGGGTCCCGGAGTCGCCGGCCTCGTTCCTGAATTTCCTGTTCAAGGTGCGGGAGTCGGGCTCGCTGAGCCCCGGGCACGGCCCGGTCGTGGTGCACTGCAGCGCTGGCATCGGGAGGTCGGGCACCTTCTGCCTGGTGGACACCTGCCTGCTGCTGGTAAGGGCCACCTGCTCTCCTGCACAGGCACCTTCAGGGGAGCTTTGGTGCCTCCTTAAAGGAGCTGGGGCAGGGGCTGGGAGGGGGTCCCTGTGGTTTCCCATTGTTTCACTCCGCTGTTTTGGGAGTGTATTCCCTTGGGTCTCGTTCCTAAGTGGCCAGTTTGAGTCTGGGGAAGAGAAGTCTCCAGTTTTCAGAGGGGTTCACAGACAGGCCTTGCCTTCAGGGAAAAGCAGCGTTTTTGAGGCCCAGTGGTTTCCCCTGTGTGTTTTTGGAGACCCAGTAAAGAGCTGCTGATAGCAGCTGTGTGTGAGTTCACTTGTTCTGTAATGTGCAGGGTGGTGTGAAGGCCCTACCACAGAGTGAGTCATTGTAGTGAACCTCATCAGAGCAGAAAACATTTCACATTTTTATCTGCAGATGGACAAACGGAAAGATCCTTCTTCCGTGGACGTTAAGCAGGTTCTCCTGGAAATGAGGAAGTACAGGATGGGGCTCATCCAGACTGCAGATCAGCTCCGGTTCTCCTACTTAGCTGTTATTGAAGGGGCAAAATTCATCATGGGAGATGCTTCAGTGCAAGTGAGTGCTCCTGGCAGCTCCCAGGGAACTGCAGCAAGTGGGTGGGAGGAACAGGATGGAAAGAAGCTTCAAATTTGGTGCTTGCTTCAGTACATGTTACGGGGCTTTTAGGTACAGTGCTTTACAATCTGTCACGACCTAAAGTGCTGTATTTTATTTATTTCCAAAAGTACCTGTGATGTAGCAGGTGCCTCCTGTGCTTTCCAGCACAGTGACTGGGGTGGAGCTGCTGCATCAGCCTCCCCTGGCATTTCAGACAGTACAGGTTTTCTAATATGCCTGAAGTTTAAATGTGTCATGATTAAATTCATCAGGGGTTTTTATGGTAAGCAGAACTCTAGCAAAATAGATTTTATTTTGTGCTACTTAAGTTTTTTAGAAGCAAATTGGACTTTCTTGCTTTTATGGCCAGTATGTTTTGTGTAGTGGATGTAGCTTGGGCTTGGAGTTCTTGTGTTTTTCTTGCCTTTTTTTTCAATGCAAATGAAGAGCCACTTTAAGAATTAATTAAATTGTAGAGTATAAAGATTCTGCCACGGTGAAGTTTAAAGTTAGAGCAGCTTACATAAGAGAAAAGCTTAACAGGGCTTTTCCCTCCCTGAAGGAGCAGTGGAAAGAGCTCTCCAATGAAGACCTGGAGCCACCCCCTGAACACACCCCCCCACCTCCCAGGCCCCCAAAGAGAACCTCAGAGATGCACAACGGGAGGGTGCACGAGCACCAGGAGTGTGTCCCCCAGCAGCAGGTGCTGCAGGAGGAGCTCGGGCGCTCCGGCAGCAGCGTGGAGGAGGCGCTTCCAGACAGCAGAGCCCGAGCGGCTGCGCCTCTGAGCACAGACAGGTAAAGCTCTCTCTGCCCCCTGGGAGCTGGGGGCTGGAGCCACAGCCACGGCCAGGGAGTGGGAAAGGGGAGGAGATGCTCAGTTCCACCTTGAGATGCTCTTTGGGAGTTAGGGCTGAACGAGCAGCCACATTCCATCCCTCTCTGGCTTTCTGGGCAGGTGCTCGATTTTAGAACTTTGGTGTTCCCCTGGCCAGATGTAGCTGTGAGTTGGGTTTGTTCACTGCCTGTCTTGGTGCAGATTTGTGATGACCAATGAAAGCAGGTGGTGGTTAAAGCTTATTCTTTAAAGGGCACAGAATCCTCCCAAACCTCTGTTGAACAGCCAGATGTGTCCTAACTGGAGTGAGGCTGTGCTTTGGTGGCTGCTGCAGCTCCAAGAGCTTTCCAGCTCTGTGGTGTTCCCTGCCCTTGAAGCACCTGCATGGCTTCTCTCCATGGCCAGTCCAGCATGGAATATTTGTTCCTACCCAGCCCTGAACGTCCCTTCCTCTGTCCTCAGCACTAGTCACGACACTGAACCCCGGAGGAGAACTGTTGGTGAGAACCCGCGGCTCTCGCCCCACAAGGAAGAGTCCGTGAAGGAAAACTCAGAGGAGGAGGATGAGAACGTGGTGGCGACTTGGAAGCCCTTCCTAGTGAATATCTGCATGTTCACTTTCCTCACGGCAGGAGCTTATCTCTGCTACAGGGTGTGTTTCCATTGACCGGTGCCCAGGAGCCGCCGCGGGAGCGCCGCTCCCGGCTTGTGCTCAGCTCCTCGGAGCCGCTCGAGGCAGGGCAGCCTTGGCTCAGAGCAGGTAGATTTAGGGGGAAAGGCCAGAACTTTGGGTAGGGCTTAACGAGAGAATTGATGCACTAGGGTTTTATCCAGCCCTGTGGTCCCAAGAACATAATATTGTAATCTCAGGGCCTTGAAATATTCAGGAGTAAGCAGAGAAAATGCCAAATAGTCTGTTTTCCTTTTTTGTTTGGTTGTTTTTTTTTTTTAAACTAAATAATAGAATTACAACACATTGTTGTTTTTAGCCTTTTTTAAAAAGCCAGTTCATTTTCTTTTGTTTCAGAAAAACTAGGCACAAGTGAAACTTGCTTGTACTCTCCAAGTGTTGTAACCAAATACATGACTTACATTGACAAGTTCCCAAAAAAAGAAGAAACCCACATACCTGAAGAATGTAAACTTTTGGAAGGGGAGGTGTGTTTGTGGTTGGTTTTTGTTTGTTTTTTGGTTGTTCTTTTAAACTTGCTTCATCTTTAAAGACTGAGTTGTGGGCAGTGCCTGTGGTATTGATATATTTAATCTTGGCATAACTGTTCTTAAAGAGCTGATTGTTTTACTTGTGTTGATAGAACCAGGCTTCTGCATTTGCTCAGGGTATCCCAACATGTCCAGCTCTTTGATTTTTTTTTTTCTTTTTTTTTCCTTTACTAAGTGTATCTCCTCATTGACTTTTGTTGCACTCTACTTGCACATATGCCTCTTTACATTGCACCATCCTTTCTAAAGCTGTTTTTACTTTTATATTCTGGGTTGGGAGAGGTCGAGGGGAGGGAGAGAAACAGGAAGGGAAATTCAACCAAACCATGTCCACCAGCAGAGGGGCCATGCCCGTGGCAGGACCAGTCCTTAAACCTCAGCATTTGGAATGTAAAATGCAGTTTCACTCTGCAGCTGCTCCCTCAGGCCCAGCGTGGCCCCGGTGAGGGGCTCTGAGCAGGGAAGCGTTGGGGAAATCCAGAGCACTCCCTGCTGGGGCAGCTTCCCTGAGCCAGAGCAGCCCAGCAGGAGCCGTGCTGGGCTCTGAACAAATCCCTTGGCTTGTGATGCCAGCGTTGGTGTGTCCTGCCTTGCTCGAAGCAACGACTCCAGTCCTGGCTGTGGCTGGGGGGCAGACACGGCTCAGCCCCGTGGGGGCCCACGGCAGCCAGGGCTCCAGGGGGGGAAGGGCTGGTGAGGGAGGATTGGGGTGTGGGGGGAGGACGGGGACTGGAAGGCAGCATTGCACCAAGCAGCCACTGCTGCTCCTCGGGGCAGTACCAAATCATTAATAGTTGAAACAGTAATAGCAAAGATTTCTTTGCTTGTGTCATGGTGCAGAGGACAGGAGCAAACTCACTCCTGGGAGCTGTAGTGACTGAACTGTCCCATGACAGCTGATCTGCAGCAGTGTTACTGGTTTTTTTTATTTCTAAAGTCTTTCTAGATTTATAGCACTTAACCAGCCCTCAGTGCAGCCCTCGCTGTGGAGGAGGCCCAGGGGAGTCCCTCCACTCTGTATTTATTTTTGCCAAGCTGGCTGTAGGTGTAGCTCTTCCTTCAGTGGGTGAGTAGCTGAAGGGGTGGGTGGGGGTGGGAGTTATTTCTGTTCTGTGTTTTGTTAAGCTTGCATCAAGGGCTTTTCAAGAGTACAATAATAAATCCTCAGGTAGTACTGGGACTCAATCCTTTACCTGTGAGACTGTTGGTCAGACCAGTACTTGAAAGGAGGAGTGTTGTAATCAGTCAATATTTAGTTATATTATTGGAAACAGGAAAAATGAGTATAGAAAAATGGTAATATATAATGGCTCATCTGTGTATTTAAGAGACATTCTGTGATTGCTTTGTCCCCACTGTTCTCTGCAGCGTGGGCAGGACCCTGCCCTGAGGCACCATTTGTACCCCTTTGTATTAAATGCATGTGAAGTCTGCGGTGTCCCGATGAAACACCACGTGCTTGAAAGGTGACAGAACTTATATTCCTGCTTCCTGATGTGCCCAAATGATATTTGCATGACCTGATCCTTAGTGGCTGTGGTTCAGAGGGTGTTGCTGAGTCTCTCTGTTCAGCACTGGACTGATTGGTGTTTATCAGAGCCCATGTACTCACCTAATCCTTGGCATGACTTCCCGTGGGGTCCCGTGTGCTCCGTGTGCCCGGTGGTAGCATGTTCCTTTCAGCTGAGTGAGTGTAGTACAGACATTCCAGAGAGTTCAGGCAGCCCTTCCACACCTCCCCTGGCACTGGGACACCTTGGGAAAGAAACAAACCCAACCCACCTCTGGCCACGTTCCCAAGAGGGAATATTTTAAATCTTAGGTATGGCAGGAAAACAAAGGATCCTTCCTTTGAGTACAGAGTTATTCAATTGCAAATGATTCTACCCCGACAAAGTTCCCGCAGATGACAGAAGAGCTTTGAGCATCCTCTTCCTGCCTGTTTCTTTCCTGTGTTCCAGGCCCAGCTCTGACCCTGGCCCGGGACACGGTGACTGTGCCCCGAGCCCAGGGAGGTGTGGGCAGGGCTGGCAGTCCTGAGCTGTGCCCATTTTGTTTGCTGTCCTGTACTGTCTGTGGTAGTTGGGGGGTGTAAATACCGTAGCACAGTGGGGTGTTGGGTAACCTGTTCTTGGAAATGGACAAACATCCATGTTAGACTCGTTAGAAAGTTAGTGAGCTGCTCTGCTATCTGCCTTAAGCAAATATTTACTCATCAGGTCTTTCTTTTTTACAGATTGCCATAGAATAAACTTTTATAAAAAAATGTAAAAACTCAACAAAAAAGCTGAATGTTTTGGTATAATACAGTTTCAGGTATCTTGTCTTTTGTGTAAGCCGCTGCTGGGCCTCCCAGGTTAGAGTACAACTGTACAGTTTTTCAATCTCCCATACAAGTTTTCAGTTCTCATTTTAGTTGTAACAATAAAACTCTTTTTTTAAAGAACTCACATGAGTGTATTACTGCTTCTGTGCTGGATCCATGGGCTCCTGCTTGACCCACATGCCCACGGAGGGGGTTGTAGAGTAAAGGGAATTAAATGTTACTGTCAGAACTTCCTGGAGGCAGAGCTCCAGTAAAAGAGTGAAACAAGGACCCAGCTCTCCCTGCCACCTCCATTTCCCTTTTCTGGTCTTTCACATCAAACAGTTAAATTCTAAGGGTAAGAAGTGCAGGAATTCAAGCACCCTGGTGGGTTTCTGCAGGAGCTGGTGCTGACCCTGTTTGCAGCAGCAGCAGCTGCAGCCAGCACATCCCAGTGTTTGAATTCCAGTACTCACCTTTGGTTTATGTTTCTAAGGAAAGCTACAAGTGGAGGAGAGAGTTCACCCAAGGAGAACAGGACAGGGCCCTGTCCTTGGGGGCTTTAGTGCCTCTTACCTGTCCCCAGGGCTGTGAGCACAGCAGTAGGAAACACTCCCAGGAGCTTGTCTCAAATGGTTTATTAGAACTTTAGAAAACAGTATGAAATCCAACAAATAAATACCAAGTAGAAAAGTTTTATGTATATATATATATATAAAAATATGTACACACAAGCCCAACCCTTTCAAGTATTGCACCTGAAGCCAGGCTGCTCCCCATGGGCACCCTGCCAGCCAGGGCTGGGGGATGAGCCCGACCACGGGTGGATGAGGAGGAGAAGTCTTGGTCTATGACTAAATTCAGAATTTTACAAAAACAAACCTGGCTTAGGGAGTACCAAGTTTTCCTTCTGCAACTAAATTGTCCAAGCAAAGGAAACCACTGAGCAATGCTGCTGGATTTGTTCTGCTGACCGGGCAGCTGGAGAGTGATCATTTCTCTCCTTGGGGAATGCCAAATTAATAAAACACTTCCTGGGAAAATAGATCATACTGGACAGAGTTGGAGCAGGGGCAGCTAAATCCAGCAAGATGGAGATTTTAACTCCAGTTAAAACCTGGATCCACATTCTGAGAGATCCCAGTTTTCATTTGTCCAGCACTCAGTATTTCATCATGTGCTGAGACTGAGAAAATCCATTCCAGGCTGCATCATGGAGACCACAAACTGTCCCCTCTGGAAATAAACCTGTCCTGGGGCAGGAGGCAGCAGGGGCAGAACAGAACAGAAGGAAACCAGACAAAACCAACCCCCCAGGTACCCGTGTGGCTGTGAGGACAATGGGATCCAGCTCCTCACATTCCACTACTAAAACACTGTGATTTCAATCTCGGCCTCCTGAGCTGTTTCTCTCAGTTCACAGCAGATCCTGTCCATCTTCTCAAAGGCCTGTCGGCCCCGTTCCCCTGTGGAGAGAGAAAACAGCCCCTGCTGAGGGAGAGGCAGGAACCCCCTGAGCAATGAGGCCCTCTGGGGACATTCCTGTCGTGGCCTTGCGTGGAAGGAAGGACTCAGTAGTGACAAACACATCCCTCAGGGAATAGTTTTCCAAAACCTGCTAGAAGCCACCATGGAAAATCAGGCCTCCTGCAACTATTTCCATGAGGAACAGTTTGGAGTATCACAGCTGGAAAACCTGTCATGCACGGGAGCCTGAGTGCTTCTGTGGGGCAAGGCTGGAGATCCCCAGAACTAAGTGTGGATCTAAGAGCAGGGAAATGATTGTCTCCTGCATGACCTGGCCATCCTCTGGCAGCATTCCTCCTGCTGAGCCCTCAGGAGGAGCACAAATACTGGGCAGTAGATGGGGAGCACTGATGTTTTATCAGCTCACCTCCACTGTCAGTCTACTTGGATTCCAGTGAAGTAACAAGTAATGAACCAGCAAAAAACCTTCAGTCCTCATCCATGACCTTTTCAAAAGGTTCAGTGGTTCCTAAAGCACTTAATCCTTCAGGATCTCCTTGGTCTGGTTCTATAAACTTCATCAGGGGCCCTTGGCTGTTACATGTGATGTAAAGTTTATCTCCATGGTATGAAACAGCTGTTCATGAAGTATTTCCATTGTCCTGGATGTGTTCAGGCCGAACTTGAGGCCCCTCCTGGTCCTGCACTATTTCACATGACTCTTTCAGACCATTTTAAAGTTGTAAAAAGCCTTACCAAAGGACAGTGTGGTTTCCCTGGCTGCATTCCTGACTTCCTCTGTTTCAGACTGGCACAGGTGGGCAACCTGCTCAATGCTCTCCACAGCCTGTTGGAGAAGAGAAGAATTTGCCTCAGCAGCTTTTCAGCAGTGTGATGGACATTTTCACAAAGCAAACACAGACACACCATCTCCTCTGACGTCCCAATTCCACCAGGACCTCTGTTTTCCCCAACACACTGGGTTGCAGTTACATTTCCTGACAAGATCTCCCCTCTGTTACCTTCTCTCCTGTTTTAGGGCATGAGAAAGTGTAAAAGTTCCAGGGTACAGGTCACTCTTGTGGGACCATTATAACAGTACCACCCAACCAGGACCGTCACTGAAAAGGTTAATCCCAGTAGGTGCTTTGCAAATCGACTTCAAGGCCCTGATTTGCTGATGTGTGAGTACCTGTTTGTAGACATCAATTCACTCTGTGCAAACCTCTTACAGCTTAGGGCTGTGGGGAAGGTTTACACCTGTGCTGTTTCTTACAATAGCAATGCAAATATTACTTTTGTTTTCTGACTCTAATCAGCTATTGTTAAAAATACCCCCTGATTTAACTTCAGATTCCTACAGTTAAATGTTTAGGACTGACTGATGTATAAATGTTGCTCATTTATCCATGTGCTGGGTGTCCCCAGTCACACACTGCCTGTCCTTCACCACTGACCATACCACAGGAGTTCACACATCCCTGTGCTGTGCCTGGCAGATCAAACCCTCCCAGGTGCCCCCAGCTCCCTCTCCTGCTGCCGTGGGAATAATGGCATTAATCGTTTGGAACCCTGGCGGCCAAAGAATTCGGTGATTCCCAGTTGCAGTGACCCCTCCCAGCTCTGAACCCGGCTGGACACGCTTGGCATCCCCGCAGGCCCCGCAGCAGCGGAGCTGGGAGCCCTCACCCGGAGGTTCTTCAGAGCCAGACACGCAGCCTGCTGCAGTCTTGCGTCGCGGTCAGATAAAACATCGGTGTAAAACAAGACAGCCTGAACGAACAGAGAGGAAAACAAAAAAGTCGGAACCGTAATCAAGCAGCCAAAGCCGAGTGACAGCAGCGGTTTTACGCCCGTGAAACGGAACGAAGGCAGAGACAAATCTCTGTGCTGTGTTCGGGGGCTCGTTCCGGGCAGGACGGGGGGCAGGACGGGGGCAGGACGGAGGGCAGGACGGAGGGCAGGACCGAGGGCAGGACCGAGGGCTCCGCTGTCCGCGCTCACCCGGGCCCGGAGGCTCCCGCTGCCGGCGGCGCGGGCCAGGCACGCCGTGGCCGCTTTGCCCACCCGGTGGTTCTCGTCCAGCTGCAGCAGCCCGAGCAGCCGCAGCGTCCGCGGCAGCGGCTGCAGCCTGCCCAGCCTCTTCCCCTTCAGCTTCTTCAGCGTCTTCAGCCTCCCGGGGCACTGCAGCTCCTCGATCAGCATCACTGCGGGGAGAGGAGCCAGCCTCACGCGAAGGAAACGCCCCGGGCAGGAACACGAACCCTCCCAGCCCGCTGCCCGGGGCCGCACGCTGCTCTCCCGGCCGGTGAGAACCCCAGCGGGGCAGGAGGCAGAGCGGGACAGCCGCCCTTCGCCCAGCCCGCCTTCTCCCCGTCCCTGTCCCTGTCCCCGTGCCCAGCCCTTAGTGCCGCTCCACGGGTCCTCTGCACCCAACACAAGCCTGCAGATGCAGCCAATACCAGGACTATTTTTAAATAATTCTTTTCTAATACAGAGAAAGTTTTGAAGTACTTTCACATGTTGGACAAGACCCCAGTGAGGCACTGGCTACCTCAGGCTACAAAATGCGCGTTAGTAACCTCAGCAGTTTTATTGCTCTTTTCTGTGTCCGAGTCCAGCTGCAATAGTGAACCAAAGCCACAGATTGCACTCGGTCCTTGGATCCAGCTGGAGGCTGCTCCTGACTTTGTGTCTGCTTTTGCTTCAGAATATCCCAGAACCCACTTTTCAGGGCACTTAAGGTAAGCCCATCCTTCACACGGGGTTTGTTTGCACATGGTCAGATATGGGAGTCAGGCACGTTTTTCCTGTTCTGATTAAAACTACACGGTCATAAGAGGAATTAAAATGGAAACAAGTTGTCGGTGCAAGGGCTGGGCTGTTTCCTGCTCTGGCATTGTATCTCGAGTGGGAAGCTGGAGGGCACCAGCCCTGCCAGGGGAGCCAAGCGCTGCCATTACCTTCTTTAGCGAGCTTTGCCAGGTGTTTCTCCAGGCTGGCAACGTGGTGTCTCTCCAGGTAACGACAGAACTGGAACAAAGTAACCGGCTCCGTCTGCAAATGGGAAGAGGGGAGCAGCCCATCACAGGTGAGGATCTGCTCCAGCAGCCTCTGCAGCACTGCAGGGAACAGGGAGGAGGACAAAGAGAAAACAGCAGGCTGGTCACTTGGAAGCTGCTCAAAACAAGTGAGAGGTTTGGGGGTTTTTAAATGCACAAGGACAATTTTCAGCACTGCACTGAAATGAAGCCAGCGTGGCCTTGTGCTCACGTGGTACCTGTCTCCAGGTGGCTGGGGTATTTCTCCTTCACCTTGAGCATCATTGTGTATTTCAGTGCATGACGGAACCTTTCTGCTGAGGTCACCAAGATGCTGCTGCCAGGCTCTGCAAGATCACTCCAGATTTTCAGATACTGCTTCTTCTTTTTAGTCTTCTGAATAACTGAAACCCAACATTTTAAAAAGTCAGTGAGCTCTAGCAGATTTGGGGTTTTACGTGAGAAATTAGGCAGCAGATGGCCTATCTGGACATGGGACAGTATTAACTTGTATTTGCATTAGAGATGGTTTTGTTCAAAATGGGACATTTGCTGCCCAAATGTTCACACCTGCAAGCTCTGATCTCACCACGCTTGGGCTGAGCTCCTAAACTGCCATCAGCAGCTCTTCTGCCTCTTATTGTTCATTGTATCCCAGCATCTGAGTCAGTTCCAGAAGAACTTTCTGGGAGTTTAAGTGGTTGCCCTTCTGTCAGCCAAGGAGGTGCCACTGCCAAGGGTTTTAGGGATCCTGCCTCGTGTTCCTTGCCCAGGGCAGAGCTCTGACCTCGGGGTGCTCTCAAACCCTTCACAACAGCACTGAAGCAATACCCTGTGGCTCCTCATTTGGACCCTTGATCCCTCACTTTTACCTCCAGCCATGAGCTCCTGCATTTCAGACTCCCACATTTCCCCTGTCACACTGTACCAGACCCTTTGCAGCTCTGCTCCAGGGAACAGTTTATTCTCACATCCTCCAGGATAAAATCTGGCAGCAAATGCTTCCAACTAAAATTTGCATTCTTGCTGCTGTATTTACCAAGATGAGAACAAAAGCCTTCCAAGCCTCTCATTGTGCTTTATCATTTTGTCATGTCCAACAGCCAAGGGAAGAATTTAGTAGTGGGAAGACCTGAGATAGAGTTCTGTGCCCACCAAACTGTTCTTGCAAGTGGGCACAGAATTGGGCTGTTTGCTTGCCAAGGAAAAGCAGAGATATAAAAGAGGATTTTATTAAGGCTGCTCTGCTGCTCTTTGACTGCAAACTCCACCATCTACAACCTCCCTGTTTATGACCAGTTCAGCTACTCTTTCTTTGAGACAAACTTCTCCAGATATTTTCCTTCTGTGCAGAAGAAAAAATGAATGAGCTGCTCTCCCTCAAAGAATGAGCCCTGATTTTCCTAAGAATCAAGATAAAAGAGTGTTTTAATGAGGTAAATGTTTGCAAGGAATTTAGAATGAAACCCCTGGGTCTGGGGAGGCTCGACACCGCATAAGGGGTGCACCTCTCCCACCTCTGCATGCCTTGGAGTAAGGCAGGAACTCACTTTTCTCGACAGACAGATCCAGGACATCCCCCAGCACTCGCGTCTGCTCCGAGACTTCTTCCAAAATGCTCTCCTGGACAACCTGGGCCACATTTGGTGCCCTCAGTTTCTGAAATGCAACAGATATAACTCAGGAGCTGAAACAAGGGCAGGATCAAGCTCCAGATAAATGAGGATTTGGTTCTTAGAATGGAACTTTTAAGACCAGCAAGAAAACCCCAGCTGCTCTCAGAAGGCCCCTTACCCATCAAACACCTGCTCCCTGTACTAGCATTATTATCATTCATTAAACATTACCCAGCCCAAGCCAAGCCTGTGCATTTGCAGCCTGCTTTGGGCACAAAGGTATTGCTCAGAGCTTCAGCAAAACCCAGAGGGTGAGAAGAGGCAGCAGAGTTTGTATGACACGTTCTGTGTGGACACACGTGTACAACGCATTTTTTGTACCCGATTTCCATCCTGAGTCTCTCTGCTGTTACACAACAAACAAAACATATTAACTTCTCCTGTAATCAGGATCAACACTGACAGCCAGTGCCCTGGAAACCCCCAGGCTGCTCTGTACCTGCAGCAGACCTTTGCACAGCCTCAGGTGTGTTATCAACAGCATGTCTAGGTTGTCATCACCAGTAGTTACATCTCGTGCTTCTGGTCTCATGTCACAGCTCAGGGACTGGAGCACATTGTCATTGTATGTGCTGGTGGGATGAGGGGAAAAGAGAGTTAGAAGGCTCATCACTAAATAGAATTGAAGATGCACTGTCTCAACAGGAGGCTGCAAAACAACCAGGTGGCATTGAACAGAAAACAGAATTTTCTTTAATTGCATTTATAACCCTCCCTAAAAACATGGGGACACATTTCTGTGCTGGATTTGACACCACAGCTGTTTCCCAGCCAAGTGTGGCTGTTCTGGGACCCCCTTTGCCTGTCCCACGAGGTGCTGCAGCACATACCTGACACTGCCTGTCCTTACGCTCCCAAACAGGGACAGCTCGTCAGCACTGCAGTCAGCGTTCAGGAAGTCAAAACTCTCCAGCACTGTCTCCACCATTAAACTCTCCATAGAGGAATGTTTGTGAAGTGTCTTTAGCTGTTAATGAAATAGAAGCAGAAATGCTGTTATTTGTAGTTAGCAAGACATTTTGCGGGAGTTCTTTGCTGGTTTTGAAATCATTCCTAATAAAAAAATCACTTTGCTTTTCTGATTTCATTCTGAACACATCAGGGTAGTCTGCTCCAGGTGCAGTGCTCTGACCCCAAAATAATGTTGCCAGTTAAATTCAAAATAGGTTTCAATATTTTAATCTCTGTGGATTCTGCTTTATCTCCATGCCTGGTAAGGCTGGTGAGAGCTGATACTCTCTGCATCCTGTGTCACTAACAGAGTTCTCACTCATTCCCTGTTTCACAGCTCAAAGCACCAATCTTGGGGGGCTGTTGCATTCTAGCACAGCATCCAAGAGCTTCATATCAATAGCGAATTTCACGGGGCCACTACCTTTCTCCCCCTTGGAAAGGCTGCTTTGAGAGCGCTTGGTTTGGGTTTTAAACTCTGTTTTTCCAGGGGTTTCCCTGGAGCAGGAGGCCAGGGCAGCTGTGTTACCACCAGCTCTTACTCCAGCCTGGATTCCCTCCCCAGCCCTCGTGTTCCTGCTCCCAGCCTGCAGCACAGCCCCTGCCCGCTCTTCTCCAGGACCTTTCCTCTAAGGAAAGGAGCGTTTCCAGCAGCGCCGACCTGTCGGACAGCCTGACCCGCCCGCAGGAGCCGCGGGAGCCTGGCCGGCCGGGCTTTGAGGAGCGCTGCAGCCACCTCGAGCCCCGCCAGCCTTGGAAAACACCGACAGGTTCGAAGCGAACCCGAATGCGAGGCCCCGCCGCCCAGCCCAGGCTCTGCCCAGCCCGGGGCTCCCGGGCTCCCGGCCGGTTCCCTCCCCACGGCGGCTCCGGGCGCCTGTCCCGGGCCCGGCCCGGGGCACGGAGCTCAGCCGGGAGCGGCAGCGGCAGCCACGCCGCCTCCCGAGGGCGAAACAGCAGCGTACCTTCAGTTTGTCCCGCAGACACGAAACCTGGCACTCCAGTTTCTGCAGCTGGGCTTGCCCCTCCTGGCGCGATTTCAGCAGATTTAGCACTTCCTGCAGAGCCCTGTCCAGCGGCTTCGCACGTCCGTCCGCCCGGAGGTCGCTTGCAGCGTTCCAGCTTTTCTGGCTGATGTTTTCCTGCTCTGCCAGACGGCGATTCCGGGCCTGGCTGAAAGAGTCTCTCCTGCCTTTGTGACGGCTGGGAAAACTGGAGGGGCTGCTCGGGAATCCATCCACGCACGGAGTCTTCTTCAGGATGTCCAGAGTGGTGTGGTCTGGGAGAGGATGCTGCAGCTCCTCTGCTCCAGTCTCTTGAATTATCACCAGTGGCAACATCCTGTGGTCCAGGGCTGGAGTTGTACTTCTGGATTCTGCCCCTTTCTGATCCTCAGAGCTGAACGAGTCTCCCTCGCTCGTCTCCGCAGGGTTGTGGGGCTTGTTCCTCCCAGGGACATCGAAATCACAGGCAGCCAAGTAGCTCAGAATGCTGGGAGGCTGGGCTTCCTCACCTCCCTCCCCTGGGCTCTGCCTCTGCTGCAGAACAGACTGCAAAGAGAGCCCCAGGTGAGCCTGGAGACAGCTGGAAAGCCCAGGATCCCACCTAGGAGAGGGGACTCTGATGCCCACCACCGACTTCTGGAGCACACACCCACACCCCCACCATTCCAGCTGCTGAGTTTTGTTAAGAGGTTTTTTTAATGTTTTACAAAATCTAAACTAGAACTCAGAAGAATGGGGGTTAAAAGAAAAATTTAACAAAGCCCCAAAATAAACTACAAAGGCCCCAGAGTGCTCTTTTCACATTTCTGGGTGTGCTCCTGAACAGTCTCATCTAACCCAAAAACCAAGCCCTGGGTCTGTGCTTTGCCTTTTGCTCTCCCCCATGAACTCACCAGGTAATATCTCTCTCTGAAGCTGGGGGTGTTTGGGGGGGTCCAGTTGTACAAGGAGCTCTTTCTGCTACCCACAGAAAACTTGGCAGTGCTTCCAGGTGACAGGAACAGGTCCTCTGTGTCAAAGGGGCTGCAGCAGAAAACAAAGGCCCAAGTGTCAGTGAGAGCAGAGAGCACAGAGCTGGTTTTAGCTGCTGGTAGGACTTGAACTGGGACGTTTAGTCAGCAACACATGGAATAAAAGGAAACAGAAACTGCCTCTCTGACCAGTATCTCTGATTGCTCCAGCAGAGAAAGACACAGGCAAGAAGGCTGTGGGTTTTACACAGAATTCTCAACACCCTTTAGACAGAAACCTGTGCCAGACTTCTTTTAAAGAAGAGTCCAATGGCCCCAAAGGCTGAAGTGCTCTGTCCTCCTGACACCGGTGCTGGCCCGGGCACCGGGCAGTGACAGGCACAAAACCACCGAGGAAGGAAATACAGCACGTGCAATAAAAGAGAACTGCCAATTTCCCTCCTGCAGAGCACACACCACCTGGAAAAACCAATAGAAAACCCTCATTATCCTTCACCTATTAATAAACAATTCCTTTGGCTGGCAGAGGAAGCCCATGCAGTGCTACTTGGCAAGTTCTGTGGTTCGTGCAGGCAGGGATGAGGCAGTTACAGCCCCAGAGGATACTGGCTGTGGTCTGCAAGAGTTTGTCAAGTGCTGCTCCAAAGACTTCCTAATTATTTACTTCAGCACAGCCATCAGTTTCTCAACTTCTTTGCAAAGCAGGCCAAGGAAACTCGGATGAATGATCCCTGGGGATGCAACTCAGCTAACCAGGAGAAGGAGAACACATTTCAAGTTAAGCAAGTTTGGTTTTTATATGTGGCATTTTTTGTTGCCTACTGAGATGCCTTGTGGCACCAAAAGAAAGTTTGTTTTCCCACTTGAGTACTGGCATTTTGAAAAAAGTAATTGTTTACAACAAAGCTGCAGCCTCGGTGATATGAACATAACAACCAACGAGAGGATAAAGTCAGCTGCATTCAGCTGTACATGGCAGGAGATCCAAGTGATAACGAGGACTAATCAATTGCAGGGAAATTAATTCCTGCTCTCCAGCAAAAGTTGAAAAGCAGAGTCCCCAGCTCTCTCTGGCTTCTGATGTTGCACAGGGACATTTCTGCAGAGCGTCCTGCAGTGCAGCACTCTGAGTTCTTCCTGAGCACAGAGGATGCTCCGGGAGCTCCCCAGCCCAGGTTAATTGGCTGAATTAGCCAGTGTCACCCAGCTGGGCTCCATCACAGCCCCGCTCCTCGGAGCCACGGGAACAACCATCTGCACTGACTCACGGGCAGAAATAAATCGGGTTCTGACAGCAAAAGCCTTTTAGCCAAAGCCTGCTGTGTTTACTGATGAAAGCAAATTACTCCTACCCATGGCATTCTTAACAAAAGTCACAGGGATCCATTCCTCAGATTTTTCATTTTTAGCTTTTAATACAGTGATGCAGTAATGCAAAATGACACTTCTAGGAAAGGAACAAGAACAAACAACATCTGCTTTGCCCCTTTGGCAATTCCTAAAAGCCTCCAGCAGAATGCAGCTCTTCAGCTGGCTGCAGACATGCTCATGCTCCTGGTCCTGCGAGGAATGACTGAGAGAGCAGAGCAGAGGGGGACAGCAAGAATGGAGTCTGCTCTGGAGCTTCTATTATCTCTTGGCTCTGAGCTCCTTGGGCACCATCCATCATCTCCCTCCACCTTTCTCCAGCAAACAAAGCACTGGGACAGCTCCGTGAATCCATCTCTCCCAGCACTCTGACACAGACAGAACCCAGTAGGGGATATTCCAGGGAAAAACAGAGGAAGTCAGTCAAATGGAGTGGGCTTTCCCCAGACACAGGCTGGGTTTGAGGCAATCCATGGCTGGGATCTGTCACACACCAGACTTTGCAAGCAGATTCTTGCCTTTAATCGTCACTGGCTTTTCCTCAGTTTGTTTAGTCACTTCCTGAAATCATTGACATAAAACCTCTGCATAGGTAAAAACTATGCAGGAATGTCATTGTTTAACCTTAAATTTCAGAGCAAGTACTTTGATGGGGGGTGGCTGTGGCTGTACTGAGAGAAATGGTGGCTCCACATTTCTTGTCCACATTCCCCAGCCAACATCCACATGCCTGCACAGGATTATCCAGCCACAGCTTTTCAGGAATGAAAAGCTCTATTAAAAAAATATTCTAAAATGCCCCACATATCTTATCAATCTTTGCTATCCCCATTCTGTGCCCTAATCACACCCCTCCTGTCCAGCCACTCCATGGATTCAATGCCCCCAGACCAGAAGGGTGGATAGAATTCCCTGCCTGAATCCCACTGCTCAGCCTGTGAACCCAGGCTTACATCAATACCAAAAAAAGCCAATTCTAGTCAAGTGGACTGGACTCACTGTGAATGATGAGATTTTTCTTTCCCCCATTCAGCCTGGGGGAAAATGCCCATGCAATTCAGCAGAGAGGTGCTTGGTGGGACTCACCCACCCTTTCCAGCCCAGCAAGCAGCAGCCTCCAGGTTATCCAGCTTGGCTCAGCACCAGCTGTGGGAGCACAGAGATGCACCAATGGATCACTGCCTAAGGAGCCTGCAGGAGGAACTGCCTCCTCACCTAAGCTTGCATCTGGGAGAGCAAGACTGGCACAGGAGGTATGCATCCCAAAATAAAAGCCAGACTTTTTTTCACTCTGCCTTAAGGTTTTGTGCTCCTGCTCCAGGAACCCTTGTGAGCCAGGCCAGCACTGCTCAAAGCAGAGTGGTTCTGACTGGATGCTGCCCCTGGATCCCAGTGCAGGGCACTGCTGGAGTTCTGAAAAGAGAATACAGCTCCCTCTTTATCCTGCATGTGAGACACAGAATTCAGACTGCTGTTTAGGTTGGCAAAAACCCCAAAGCCTTTTGCCAAACTGGCCAAAAAAGCCGTTCTGCAATGGCCTCAAGCTCATTCACACTCCTCATGGCACAATCTATAAAGGAGCTGAAGGCACTTTTGATTGAGCCCAGAAGACCAGAGGCCTATTTAAAGAAAATATACATTTAGAAGCAGAGGAGAGATCGACATTTGGATTTCTGACAAAGCAGGTCTAGACTGAAAGCTTGCCTCTCAGGGAACTTGGGGTAAATCAGATGGATTTGTTTAGTTATTCTTAAATCAGAGAAAAAAGCAGCTGTTATTTTGAGTGCTCTATCTTTGAAAACAGAAACACCCTGAGTTTTCACCACAAAGCTTCTCTTTCCTGTAAACAGCATCAGCAAACAGACTGTCAGAGAGGAGAGGCCAGCTCTGCACAGAAGTGCTCTGGAGAATCCACTTGGTAGGATCCCAGCACATCTCAGGAAACTTAAACACAGCAGAGACACAGAGCTGGAGCTCTCAAGCGCTGAGGAATTCCAAGGGGGGATTAAGTCCCAAAGAAAATGAGTCACCACTGCCCTGCTCCCAGCTCAGCTGCTGCCAAGGGCTGTGTGATGCTGTCCCAAATCCCATGGACGTGCTCCTCCTGCCAGCCCAAAGCTGCACTCTGAGCTGGAGACTGCAGCCAGAGCGTGTCAGCAGCACTGGGACAGGACTTTTCTACAAAGTTTTGCCCCAAATACAATTTGCTGTGGAGATTCAGTTATGGGAAACTGTGCAATATCCCAGAGTAGGAGGGGGTTTTCCTCATCCAGTTCTTTTGTAAGAGCAGCTTATGTGCATGATTAACTCTGAAGTTCCTGACAGCGAGGACAGGAGGGGAACAGACCCAGCAGCAGGGAATGAAGGGCTCTGTCAGTGCCACTGCTGGGGGTCACAAGGAGGGAGCAAAGTGATTTCTTCCAGACTCTATATTCCCCATATACTGTGGCCACTGCCAGATCTCATGAGGAAAAAGCATTATGAACAGGGGCAGGAAAAACTCTGCCAAGGTGAGTTTATTTCTTACTGACCTCAAGAAATTTGTGATGGAAAATAATTTTCAGGTGCCGTGGCTGGGACACATTTGTCAGCCCAGTTGCAGGTACAAGGGCCAAGAGCCACTTCAGGCACAAGGGACACTCAGAAAACGGTGTTGGATCAAAGAGGCTCTTCTTTCCCAGCCCCGGGAATGGAACCAGAGCTGTTCCTGATTTTCCTGCTGAGAGCCTTTTGGGGAGGGCCTGGCACCAGAGGGTGTCCAAAGGCCTCTGGGCCATGCAGGGCTGGGAAGAGCCAAGGCTGCAGAGAGCCACGTGCACAGGGACATGAGGAGAGTGTCCCCTGTTTCACTGGGCACCTCACTAAGGGGCTGATGCAATCCTGGACAACAGCAAATGGAAATGGGTTAAAAAGTCTTGATTTGTTGCACGTGGATCTCTCAACGTGCAACAACAGTGCCATAAGGCAGAAATAACAGAACTACCTCAAAACCCCGTGCTGGTGAGTCTGGAGGGAGGAATAAGTGCCAGTGCACCATCCACAACAGTGAGAACTTACTTTTAATAACAGCAGCAATCCACTACGAAAATCAAATTACAAATTTCAAATATAAAACAATTTAACAAATCTCAGGCACTGTGACAATGCTCAGTTATTTAAAAGTACATCTGTAAGCAGCTTCCCTGGAGTGCACAAACAGCCTTGTGTCCATAACTACTCACAGTGCACTACAGAGGTGCCAAGTCTTTGGGAAAGCTGCTTTTTTAACAGATCATGTCTCAGTAATAATGACTGTCCTAAAACTTCAGCTGTGTATTTTTTTCATTGTGTCCAGAAACTTCTACTTTCAGTTTCATTTCACCACCTTTAAGATTATTTTTTATGTTTTGTAGACACACATGCATTGCTTGGAGTTAGACTGAGTGCTCATTGTGAGGAGCAGAGAGCTAAGTAAGGCCACTGGTGAGGTCCCAAGGCTGTGGTGACACCAAAGGAAGAGCTGAAAGGTCACAGGAACAGCTTCTGTCCCTTCCCCCGCCTGCTCCCAGCACCAGATCAGGCCCAGGGGCTGCTGTGAGGGAGCACGGGGCCGTTCTGTACCCTGCACCTGCTCTCAGACAGAAGGAGGACCACGATGTTGAATGTAACTCAGGCACACACTGGGGAGCCTTGAACTATTTCAAATGTTTTCTAGCTGTTGCTGTTTGAGGCTGTACTTACTTCCAGAGGACCTCCAGCCGCAGCTTGATGGTGCCCAGCTCGGTTATGTCCACGATGATTGCCTGAGGCTTGGTGGTGAAGAAGTTGATGCTGTCGCAGGTCACCACCCCAACCAGGATAGTGGCCAGGCCTCGCAGCTCTGTCACCTGCAGAGACACAAACACATCCAATTCCCTCTTACCAGGCAATCCTAAATCACCTGCATGGAAGGGAGAGCAGCCCAGCCCAGATCTGCTCTGGGGCCCACAAGAAGCCCAACCCTGACACTGAGTTCTGCACTCCCAAAGTGCTGAGAGCCACTGTCCCACAGGGAACAGCTCACAGGAGGCTGCCAAAGAGGGCAGGGCTCCAGGGGCTGGGCACACACAGAGCTGTGCAGCATTCCCCTGTTTTAAACCTGCTGTGTATTTGTACTGGGCAAAGATTACTGAGCACAAAGGGGAGAGAGCAGGAGGAGTGGAGGACGTTCATCAGCAGACTTTCACAAGCTGACAAGAAGAGTAAAACTGTCACTGTCACACAAAGTGATACGAGTTTTTACAGCAGCTATGGTAGAACAGGGATCTGAATCAGCTTCTCACCTGATCCTCATTGTGCAGTGAAAGTAAAAATCCACCTCACAAACCCATTTCCAAAGGCAGGGCTGGCAAGGTGCCCAAGAGTGTCTCCTGTGTGACCCAGCTCCTGCTGCCAGGGGAGGGAACTCTGCAGGAGCTGCTTTAGGCTGCCAGAGCCCAAAGCCCTGCACTGGCACCGTTTCCCAGTAGGACAGGATCCAGCACAGCCTTCTCAGCTGCTCTCAGGCTGACAGGAGTGGTGCTGCAGAGCCCAGCCCGTGAGTGGTGCCAGCCTGCAGAGGCAGTGCTGCTGCCCAAGGACTGACCCCCCTGCCCGGGCAGTGCCTGAACCACGGGGTGCTTTCCATACGGGGATTTCCCTCCTCCAACAGAGAGCAGTACTGCAGGTCCTTAACATCCATAGGGGGGATGAGAGTAATATCTACGTGCACATCTGTGTCTCCACATCCAGGCTGCACCCTAGAAATTCCCAGATCTTGATCTGGGACTTTTTCAGAAAAGCAACCAAACAAAAAACCCAAAACACAACCACCTATCCCCCAGAACATGGGAAAGCAGATGCCCTAATACAGTTACCAGTGCCAGGAACAAAGGCCAGAACATGGATTAACTGCCATTTTTTACATAGCTAGAAAAAGAAAAGTAAGAATTTTGAGAAACCCTTGGTAGCCTAAGAGGGAAGTAGCAGAAGACCTGTAAACCCACTGACTCCAATCCAACCATTATACACCACACCTTGATTTCAAACTTCTCGTGCAGATTGGGTATAAAAATCTTTTCTTCCTCATCCCATGTTTGGCTGTCATCAGTCTCAATTTTGCCTTTCAGCCTCCATTTTTGGCGTCCCAGTCGCACAAACACCTGGAAACCACAAAGAAAAGAGCACGTTGGGCCAGCGTGTCCCAGACCGTTCCCTTCAGCCCACAGGTCCCACCCTGTTCCAGTCCCACAGAAGCAAAGCCACTCCCTCGATCCCTGAACTCTGGGAGCTTGGATACAGCCAGAAAGCTGGAGACAGGAACTGGGGGTGCAGGCTTTAACCCCTGGAGTCAGCACCCAGAGCCACGTCCCACCCACCGGAGAGCTCAAACCACGCTGCACTGCAGGTGGGGTGGTGCTGAAGCACAAGGACTGGAATTCTCTGGGAAAGGTTGGGAGCAGGAGAGCACCCAGGGAGACACTGAGTGCATTCACATCATGCCAAGGGCAAACTTCCAAGCAGCAGGCAGCCACTGCTGTTTGATTGCAGGGCAGCTCTGAAGGCAAAGCCCTGGCAGTTGGGTTTGATAGGCAACCACTGGCATCCTTTAAACCCCTCCAACACCCAAATCACATCCAATCCCTCTGTCCCTCCCAGGGCACAGTGTGTGCCAATGCTCTGTTCTCCTCACAACAGGCATGGTTTTATCATTCTGGCTCCTGCTCTCCTTCTACACATTCCACCCCTGCCCTCCTGTGCTGGTCATGCCCTCACTCCAGGAAAAGAAAGGACAAAATACATAAATATGTTGTATACTGCACCTCATACTGGTCCCCTGGGCAGAGACGTGCAAAGCCCACCAGCCCTGAAAAGAGAAGGAGAACTCCCAATGTTTGTGGGGCTTTACAAAGCTCCCCAACACCTCCGCCTGCAATGAATCAAGTGACTCTCTGGGTAGCATCCCCTCTTGTCCTCAGCTCTGTGCAGAAGAAGCTACACCACCAGCCCAGGACATTCTTAGAAGGACAACATTTAATCGAGCTGAAGAAAGAAAGCTTGTCAGCTTTGTGTTCAAATATAAAATACCATGGCTGTTTTATAGTACTGGAGCAAAAATAAATTTACCAAAATTCTATCCAAGGTCTGCCTGAATCACTGGCCTCTCAGTGGATCAGACTGCTGCCCAGAAATCCCAAACCAATGGATGAGTCTTGAAGGAAAGGAAAAAGGAACCTACCTTTCATCTTCACATGAAACTCTCCCAAGTGCACCTCCAACGCCCCCTCTATAAAGCACATGTCCTGAAAGAAAGACTGCACAGTGAGCAGCACTGCCCAGCAGTGCAGAGGAGCTGCTTCCCCACACATGCCATTTCTTTTAAAGGACTTCATTACTTTTATTATTTTTTTAAAGGACATACAAACATTTCCACCAGTAAAGGCAGATAAAAGTAATATGAATGGATTCTGTAAGACAGAAAATCTTCCACAGAAGAGTGGAACTCCTTGAGCTCATCCCTGTCAGTTACCTTCCATTACTGGTTTTGTAAAAATAGCATAAGCTCATTCCTTCAATTCTCATCCCACACTTCCAGTGGAAGTCATAAGAGACCCCAGTATTAAGGATTTTTCATACAATGTACCCATATTTTATTCACACACGTTAAGTTTTTAACCCACACCATTAAAAAAAAGCCAGCAGCAACTCCCAGTACATCTTTTGGGAAGGAGCAGTCAGGTCCTGGCTACAAGTGTGAAGGATTTCCTACCTCTGTGCACTCCTGGACGTTCTTGTAGAGCTCCACCAGGCTCTCCCTGGAGGCTTTGGTGGAGGGGGACAGGGAGAAGGCCTGTTTCATGTTGGTGGCCCCATCCCGCAGCCTGCACTGGATGCAGTAAGCTTCATAGAGCTCTTCCACCTTTGGAACATGGGAAAGAAGGAACTGGAATTACCCTGGCATGGTTAAGGAGCATCAGCAGTGTTTCCTGGCCAAAAAAAAGCAACAACCAAACCAAACCCTTCTGTCAGAGCACTGCAGGATGCTGCAACTCCTGCATCTTACAGACAGAGTGCAACAGCTTGCTCCTCAATATCCCATGCTTTTTTTCAGGAATACAACCAGCTCTGCTTTTATCAGAGTAGAAGACAAGAAGTAGAGTAACACCTTGCTCACAAAAATTGCAGAGCAGGAAACTAATTCCCTCAACACAGACTCAGCCCCCTGCAGCGTTGGCTGTGCCAGAGGAGAGGTTCCAGCCCTCTGAAGCACTGGCAGACAGCAGACACAGAACTGCCCCTGTGGCCCCTCGTGGGAAAGGGGGAGAACACATCAGGCTTCCCAGAGCAGCATTTTCTGAATAAACTGGCAGAGAATGCAAACTGGTTTCACAGGAAAACTCAGGTTGGGTCGTGCCCAACATTCAGCCTGAATAGAACCATTCAGGAAAATAAATAAATAAAAATCCCCTCCTCCTGTAAAAAGAGTGGCTACAGCTTTCAGCAAGCCCCCAGCATTCTCCCCTTCAGCTGAATTATAATCAGAGTGTTTTCCATGTGGATGGATCACTTACAAAGCAGCGTGAGCCTTACAGGTACAAGGTACAAACCCCCTACCTTGCTAATATGAAACTCCAACTTTCTGATGTATCTCTCCACAGAGCGGATTTGCTTTTGAAGAGGGCAGAGAGAGAAAAAGGGATGTAAGAAATTATTTCCTAAATGTGTCATTAGGTAACACAGCAGACAGAAAATCACCCATTTTCCTCTATTGGCAACATTCCATCTCCTCCCCAGCAGCCTCACCTTATCCAGGTCGTAGTAGAAAGCCTGAAAGAGAAACAGCACAGGCTGAGGAGGAGAGCAGCTGCATTTGTACACGTTAATGATACTTCCATATGTACTGCAAGAATCACTAGGAACATCCTAATTCACATTGCATTAATATTGCAAGCACTGATCACTGAGCAGACACAGGGAGATAGAGCCCAGTAAAGAAACACGATCTGGAGAACACTGCTGGATATTGACAATGAGAAATGTCAAGTTCTCACAGCGAGGGCTACCTTGCTTGGGAAATCTCTGATTGTGATGCTTAGCTGGATCCCACCTCAGTGTTTTAACTGGACAACCCCTGGGAATCCCAGGTGGGAGAAAGCACCTACTTTTGTGACTGTATTTAAGTATTTAAACACTAAAACCACCTTACCAATCTAGAGTTCCTTTTTGTATCTTTGTGTCGACCAGAGAGATAATCCAGCTCAGCCTGATGTGCTTCCAGGTACTCACTGGAGAGAAAAAAAGCCCACTGTTAGACTGTCCTGGTGTGCTCATCAGAGATTCTCTGGGGGGTGTTTTCAGCAGGATGTTACAAGGGATGTAGGAGGAGAATATCAAGTTTTAACACACACATAAACCACAGATCTCCCTCTCAGATTCCTCTAACTATTCCTACCTGACCCTTCCTGTAAGGCAGCAGAATGCTTCATTTGTCCAGGAAGTCTCTGCTTACAGTTACTGAGGAGGAAGAACTCACCAACCAAGTCCATCTCAGAGAGCCAGAGACATGCAACGTGAAACACCCCCACCACAAACCCCAGCTCATGGGAGCACTGCACAGGTGAGGTGGGGCTGATGCCATCAGTGCTTCAGCAAACAGAGCTGAAGGCCCTATTAAGGCAATTTCTTATTGCAATTATTACTTTTCCCAGAAGGAGAACTCTTTTGCAAGGTGTGAAGCACTTGGTGCCAGTTGGCTCCCCTAGAGCTGCTTGCATGCACAGGTTGTGCCTTACGAGTTTCCACAGGGCCTTAAACTTTTTCAGCTGAGACCATCTTCATCCAACTTTGCTTTTAGTACAGAGCAGACTTAAGTAACTTTTTCCTCTAATGTTTAAAAGGGAACCAGAGTCACCTGGTAAACACTACATTATTAGACACAGTCTCCGAGCAGTCAAAATAACTTCATTTTAGACAGCTTCACTTCCTCACATTTGCTTTGATGCATTTCATTTTCTTACTGTTCCAAAACCAGGTCCCTCAAGACATCCCACGTCTCCAGCACTCAGCTGTCTGCTCTTAACACCTGCCCAGTAACAGCTCAGGGCAGAAGCAGCCAAGGCTGGAGGCAGAAAAACATTCATTTACCTTTTAGAAAAGCTTCATCACTTTTAGATTTAAGTACATTAGAGTTATCAGCTTGATGGAATGGCACCCAGATGGTTAACAGAATAAAGAGTTATTTTCTACAGCTATAAAGAAGCAGGCACGTAAAATATGTTCTGTACTAAAAATTCAAGTCACTCCAGCACCGAGTGGACTTAGTCTGCATTTACTTAAAATTTGGCCTTTGCATTGCTATTTGATACAGTTGTTTTCTGTAGGTTACTTCAGTCAATTAGTCAGCCACTCACTTTTGGCAGGAGGCTGATCATGTGGCACTCGCTGCAAAACTGGGAACAAATTCTGATCCACTTTATAGTTTCTCCTCCCTAAGCTCAGATGAATTCTCAACTCTGCAAAAACATTTGGTTTCCTTGTTTCTTTTAAATCTAAATCCTCTAATAAGACATTGGTGGATATTTTTAGGGCGAAGACTTCATAGTCTTTTATTGGACTAAAAACGTGACACATATAACTTTATAAAGTGCTACTACAGTGCATTTTATGTTCTTTGCTTGAGAAAACAAACTATGACCTAAATGAATGCAGTAGGAAAACATGGAGGACAGCAGTAACACACTGCAGGAACTGTTAGGAGGGTGCCAGCAGAAAGAGCTACGGGGTTTGCAGACCCAAGGGAAGGTATTTTATCTTCTGATAGCAGCTGCAGGGTGTAAATGAAGTTCCTGTGATAATAGAACATTCTGGGAAATCAAAAAGCTGAAGTTTGCAGGTGAACCTGCTTAGACCTTTGCCTTACAAGACACCTGGAGATCACAGAGTACTTGGAATTCCAGAGTTTAATTCTATTAAAAGATGGAGAAAAAAATAAAGAAAGAACAAAAAAACCCCATCCTAACACCCTCCTAGAACAGCTCACTCTGTCGGTGTTCACTAATTAGCACAGGGAGGACAGAGGTGGTTGATGAACCAGCCTCCCCACCCTGCCTTTGCAGGGCACACCCTCATCTTCAGACTCGATTTTAAGTCAGCTTTTTGAGTCAAAGCAAACTCCACACAGTTCCCTCTCCGGAAACTTTTTGCCAATCCCTCCCCAGGTCTGGCTGTCCCATCCCTACCCTGTCACCCTCTCCTGAAAGCCTCCCCTCCCCTGGGAGCTCTGCTGCTCCCCAGGAGATGGGCAGAGCTCACAGTCACTTTTTACAGCGTAATAAACCAGGAACAAACAAAACCCTTTGCTCACAAGCCGACTGTCAGAGAGTGACTGGAACTCGTTTTACAAGGTCCCAGGTCTGGAGAGGTCACCACACACGTTCAGAGGTG
This sequence comes from Edolisoma coerulescens, assembly GCA_013397115.1. Lineage (NCBI taxonomy): Eukaryota > Metazoa > Chordata > Aves > Passeriformes > Campephagidae > Edolisoma > Edolisoma coerulescens. The sequence goes on from VWZW01003300.1 coordinate 539,567, forward strand.
CCAGATGGAGGCAGAGCACAGTGACACACAGACTCAAGCAGCATGACCAGGTAAGGCAAATCACAATATTGAAAAAGTCCTTACTTAAGTCCTTTCTTCAAAGCTTCAAAAATTTTCTTCACCTGCAGCGGCTTTGGATCCCAGATGAGTGCCCCCTTCTGCAGGGAATTGTAGGCCTTGGGGGGTTTCAGTGACATCCTTGATCTCACTGAACTTCTGCTGAGGGACTTGCTGCAGAAAGAGAAAAGAAATTCAGGAAAGATGCAAACCCCATCACTTGGGAGAGGAGAGATGCCTGAGCCACAGCACCTCAGGGTACGAGTTCTATCCAATCCCATGGACATTTACTCAAAACCACCAAGTTCTTGGACACCTGAGAACGCTCTGGCAGAAAACAGAAACCCCACAGCACTGGCTCTGTGTGCCCAGCAGGGCAGGGCAGCTGCCAGAGCCTGGGCACAGCCTGGGTCACCCCAGAGCCGAGCCCTGCTGCAGGGCCAGCACAGTCCCCCTCTGACCCCCACCTGCAGTCCAGGCAAACCTGGCAACAAACTCCTGGCTGCTCAGGGTCTAAGGGCAAAGCTCCCAAAAGAGCCTTCAGGAACTGCTATTTCTGTGCCTGCCCTCAGCATCCCTTTAAACCACGGCTCAGAGCCCTCCCCAGTTTTGAAAAGCCAACTGCCAGGCCCAGATTGCACACAAGATGTAATTACCAAGGGTTTTTTTCAGCACCTAACACCTCAGCTAATTACTTTTAAAAGCAACTGCAAAATCAAAATTAAATCTTGTTTCTATCAGAAGTCCCCCACACAGAATTTTTTGTGCCAACCTAAGGAGCTAGAACACTCTGAACCATCAGTTATAGCCATCTTTAAAGCAGAAAATGAGCTCTCTGCAAATAATTCCTGCCTGGCTTACCTCTATCTGTGTACTCCCCTAAGTCTTGGCTATTTTTATATAGGTTTGTTAATAATCCCTCTAAGTAAAGCCTCTAAAATAACATTACCTAAAGCAGTTTCCCATTCTACCAAAGCAAGCCAAACCAGGCAGCTGCTCTCTGAAAAGCTTTCTAACTTCTCTACAGTTTCCATCCTAAATTCAACTCACCTGGAGAAATTATGAACCTCATCAGGCTCAACAGTTAACAAGTGGCTGGTTTCAGTTCCAGGCATGTAACTGGAGGCCTAAGGAGATTATTGTGCTGGGTGATTAAAGCCCAGACCCAACACACCTGAGAGCTGTCCCTAGTCCTATTAGAGGAGCCCTTGAGTAACTACCTTAATTATCCTTTTCCTAAATTTCCACTTAACTCCATTTTTTAACCATCTGTTCTGTAAAAAACCTGATAAACGAGATGTTGCCAAACATAGCTGGATACTTCATTTCTTCACACCACTGATTATCTTGGGCTTTATGATGCCTTAATGTAAAGTATTAATTAACCAAACCATTTGGAGCTCAGGTTACCTATAACAATGAACATAAGTGTTAAATTAGACCCTTACATTAATACTACTTTTCTTTATTATGATAATGTATCTTTGAGTATTCCATGCAAAGTGAGAGAGTTCCAACAGGAGTAACACTGGAAGGGACAGTCTGGACAATAAGAGCAGTTGAAAGAGTCTCCTAGAAGGCTCCTTGCTTAAAATTCTTTCATGCTAAGAAGAAATAGCATCTAATTCCACGCTCTAGAGTACTCTAATTAGCAGGATGCCAAATAGAAGAGACCAGATAATGCTATTTTGAAATTAAGAAGCCCAAATTACTCCTGGATTTTGTTTCATTTTGGAATTTACCTTCAGATTTTTGGAGTGCAGATCCTCAATTCTGGAAATGACTTCCCTTCAGTTGAAAGTGCAGCATCTCAGTTCTGCACACAGGCTGGGATTTCCCACTCCCCCTTCCCCTCAGCATTCCCCACTGGCTGCTGCAGCCCCTGTGAGCTCTGATGTGAAGAATCTCATTTCCATCCATTTCATACAAAAGTTAAGTAGCTGACACGGCCTGTAGGGCCAGTAGCTAAAAGCTGAATGCTCTGTTGCTGCTTTCCCTTGTGAACCTGATAATTTAAGTATCAGATTTCCCACTTTATAGATAACAGTAATAACATTGACTTCCTGTGGAGACCATGGTGGGGAAATACAAAATCGTGTGTCTGGCTGAGAGACCCAAGGGGAAGTTGCTAAAGAAAAGCAAAAGTATATTTAGCATCTGCTCAAGAGTGTCCATGTGGGCCTGATGTGTGTGTCATCCTTGGACAGACCTCGCACAGGGCCCCTGCAAGCTCCTGCTGAGTTTTGCAACAGTGCCTGAGGGAGAGATAAGTTAGGAAAGGGTGATTAAAAAATTTCTTGTCTATGCCAGGGCAGGCTCTCATGTTCACTGGGCTGTGACTGAGTGTCTAGTACAGAAATCTTCCTTGTTGCAGTGGTTCCTGAACAGAACTGTCTGTCTGAACACTTAAATAATGAAAATAACATCATAAAAGTGCAGAAAGAGAGGCACTGGTCAGGAAAGCTTTGCAGCTAAAAGTAAGAGGATAACCCTGAGGGATATATGGACTTTCTGTCTGGAGCACTGGGACCCTGCTGGACTGTGCCTGTTGGAGAAACAGCTGCTCACTGCTCCTGGTAGATCCTTTCCCTGCTAGAGCTCCCTCTCTGGACTGGAGCTCAAGCCTGTTTATATAATAACCTGAGAGAGGTTTTCTCCAGGTCTTAGCAGCTCGTGTGATTTTAGATGTCTGATCTTTGCTAGGGGTAATATTAATTTTCACTTTCACCAACAAATTAATTTATTCAAATTGAAGAGTTCTCTGTTGCATCGCAACCATCCTGGGATTTCATTTTTTGCTGACACTTTACCTTGCTGTGTTTAACCAAAAGTTTAATTCAGTCATCTGGTTGAGAAGGTATTTTGTTACACGAGTCAGGTATTTTGCTGATCCAGAACTGGATTGTTTTGAGTACAATGCTCCTGGAGGCACACTTCCCAACACTTCTGTGTGGTGCTGCTACATGATTCACTTTGTTATTGCTCTAGCATGCACTGGCAGTCAGAGATCGAATTAATTTCCCATTTATAGGTCATATCTTCTAAAAGCACTCAAGTTTTACAGGGATTTACAGGGATTGCTAGATTCACAAAAAGCACAGGAGCGTTTTTAGTGGAAAAGCTGCATCCCCTGTGTGGCCCAGCTGCCCCTGAACGCAGAGCCCAGCAGTTACCGGGGCAGGGAGCGAAGGAACAACATCTCCCCAACGCTGCCTCAGCTCGATGCCCTCCCAGCCTGCTGCCCATGGGTCAGGGGCTCTGTTTTGGTGTTACTTACGCCAGTTTCCTGCTTTGCACGGTGCTGAACCCAGTGAAGGAGCAGCTCCTGCTGATCCCACCCCCATCCCCAGGGGACACAAACGTGAGCTTGACCGACATGGCTCCCAGTCAGCGAGTCTGCTGGCTCCTGCAACAAAACACAAAAACAGATGAGGCCAAACCTTCTTGGCAGTTCTTGTGCTGCTGCAAGGGGTGAGCTGCATGGAAGTGGAAAGCCAAAACAACACACAGCAGAATAAATTGAAAAAAAAGACTTGTCTGCAATTCACGTTTCCTGTGTTGCCATCCACGGCACAATTAATAAGGGATTGAATGGTCTAAAATGAAATCTCTCATGCCCTCTTCAATTTCTGATTGATTTTACAAACTCACTATGCAAAAGCCAGAATAGCCTCAATTCAGAGCCTCCCTACATTTCTGACTTCTTAAAAACCCTGTAATTGTCCCAGTGCTTCAGGAGTCCAGGCCAACCTGTGTATTTCCAAATCAGTGTGGATGCCAGAATAATACTTAAGCTCCAGACTTAGTCAGGTCCAAAAAGCAGCTCCTTGCATCTGTGCAGAGCCACACTGCAGTCAGTGGTAGAATTGGCTGTGTGGTGCTTAAGCCCAAGGCAGAAGTCTGGTTTCAACAGTAAATTTCAGGTTCATGCTCCTCCTCTGGCAGGGTTTCTCTTGGATTGCTCTCTTGTTTTCCATCAGTCAAACTCTTTTGCTTTTTGGAGAATTGTGTTCTCTGCCATATGTCTGTAGAATCCAAGTCCCAATATAAGTAACAGACATATCCTTCAAAGCATCTGTAGAAAATCACCCAGACAGTTCATATACAGAAAAATTCCCTTCCTTTCCCCCTCAAGCTGGTGTAATGTAAACACCACAAGTGAGTAAATCTGGGTATAACAAAAAGCTGGAGGATGCGTTTGCAGAGAGAAGTACAAACTCCAAGAAGGAGCTCTGAATGCTTCATGCAGAACTTTGTCCCACATTACAGAATGTGCTCTGAAGAACGCTCTTAATCCATCAGAGGGGATGCTGGAAAGGAACTCTGCCCTCAGCCCTTGTGCCTGACATTATCCCTTTAGCATGGCTACCAACAGTCAGACTACAAGCCCACAAATGTCAGCGTAAGACTCTTTCCCTGGCTCTGCCACTAACTTGGAGAGCAACCCCCTCCCTGCCTGCAAAGGCTGCCTGTAGAGAGCTGAATGGTTCAGTACGCTTCCCAAGGGGAAGGGGATTTGAGAGTGTTTTGCTAATTCTAGGCTGGTCTACAAGTCCAGGGAATTACTGCCAGAGACCACACTTTAGGTACCATCACCTACCAAAGCAGGAACAGAAGCTGTCCTGGATTTCCAGGAGCAGAGATCCTGCAGAGATCCTGCCTGTTCAGGAGAAGCCGCTCAGTCAATTCCCTGAGCTGAGTTCAAACTCCCATCTCCTTGCCTGTTCTATGGGCTGTGCCAAGCTCAGGAACACACCTGGGAAAAACAGGCAGAACATTGCAGAACAAGATGTGACAACGATAAATCCCAGCCAACAGACACCTGCTTTGGAAGCTCTCTGGTGTGCAGAGAGGTGCTGAGCACGGCCAGGTATTTCACTGCTCAGAGGAGCCAAGTTCAAGTGACTCCACAGCCTCGAGAGTATCCACAGAAATCTGTGACACGGAAAATTCAGGTGCCTTTTCACTGCCTCTCAATCAAACCATACAGCACTTATATTCTCTTGCTTTGAAAAGATCCTCCTTAACACCCTTAATCAGACCTTGGACTTGCATCATATCACAGCTGAAGTTTCAAAATATTTTCCATTCTTCCCTCTAGTTTTCAGATGTTTGTAAGTCTGTGAACTGTCACCCCATCAAAAGGATCATTAGCCTGAAAAGAGCATGCAACTTACTGAAAAATGTAATTGCATAACAAGCTGTTAAAGGAAGAAATAAAAGGAATAGCCTTGTGGTTATTGACCACATCCCTCATCAAGGCTAAGCCAGATTCCCAGGATCTATTTTTCAGCTCTTTAACCTGGGAAACTCAGTTCATGGGTATAAGGGGGGACAAAAGTGCAAGAGCAGCTGCTAACATGAGACTGAAAGCCTTTGGAGCACACAGATATGGAACAAACAAAACCAGGCAGACCCTTGGCAGGGAACAGGAAGTGGAAAACGATGAGAAGACTCCTGAAGTAAAATCTGTGGGACTGATGTGAAGGACTATGTGGGAAATGTACAGACCCCCAAAACTCAATTAGCAAAAGAACTAAATTGCCCAGACTTCCTAGACCTGACCATGTGTGTTTATAAATCCAACATAATTCTGGATTTCCAGGAGATGCACTGTTGCAATTCAGTAGGAGCCAGAGATGCCTTGGCCCTCACATGGGCATGGCCAAAAGCATTTCAGCTCCTCCAGGGTCATTTGCTTTCTGTCACTGCCCAGAGCTCCATCCCGGAGGCCACTGACCCTGTCCTGTTCTGCCCTAATGCACTGCTCCTCTCAAAAGCAACTCACAAGCACATCTTCCCAATTCCCTAAGAATGAAGAGAATTTAAATAAAGCACCATTAAAGGAGTTCTCTTTCTTGCTTCAAAATAATGCCAACAAAGCCAATACCCCTTGGTACACACTTGCACATATATTTTTTGTAGTGACCTAGAAATCTTATGGCTCATTTCACACTTCTGAGCAGAAGACCATAAGTTGGATGTCAAGAAAACATTTTATTTGTAAGAAAGACTTAAAAATGCAGTTGTTTAAACAGAGGGTTTGCTAGCTGGAGTGTCTGTATAAAAGTGCTGAGCTACATTACAAGTGCCCCTGAGAAAAAGCATCTGGACACATCTCAAATTCTGCCCTCCCTTTAGGGTAGAAATAACTCAGGTAAGGACCCCTGACAAAGCTCAGTTCAAATCTGCCTTCCAACCTGTAACCTCTGCTGTGCAGGCCAGTGTGTCCAAATTTCATAAAAACAGGGATTATGCCCTGGGGAGCAGAGGAACTTCCTCCCCTTTACTCTTCCCCAAAAGCACAGAACATGAATACAGCAGTTAGCCAGGGGCTGCCCGTGCAGAGCACAGAAACAGCAGGCCAAAATAAAGGAGTCTATTGCCAGGGGCGAACTACTGGAAAAACTGTGGAGTCTTGACAAAGTCTTATAAAGCTTGTGAGCCTTGGGCACACCTCCCAGCTGCCAGGGACTCACTGGCTCTGACATTTTAATACGTGTGATTTGTAGAATTGAGACTTCAGCTCTCAGAAATGTACCTTTAAGCCAAAAAAGGATTTTTTTCCAGATGGAAGGAGTGGGTTTGTTCTGCCCTGTTTCAGTGGTCCACTTGCCATGACAGACTGTTGGTGCTTCAGCTTTGGTGTGACCAAATGTCCAGGCAGGCTGGGGCTCCTCTGAGCAGTGAGGACACACAAACTGCATCTTCTGCTCCCTCTCTCTGAGGCTGAGGATGCTCCTCAAGCCAAATGACCTTCACCTTCTACAAACAAAATAATGGTGTCTGTTTGTGTTTATGGCTAAACTTTTCCAGCCCTACTCACATCTTTAATTGTTTCTGGGCACAATGGTTTCAACAATTTTATGAGGAAAATATGACTCACAGACTTCTTGCAAAATGTTTCTGCTCGTGTTTTGTGCTCTAAATTAGCAGCCATATTTCCATGTTAGCATCTCCAAGAGGTCCACTTGGTGAACCCTTGCTAGGGGAAAGTATTCATGTTCCCCTAAAGTTTGTAATGTTCCAACTGTGAATGGGCAGTGGGTAGGAGTCACTTTCTCCTAGCTGTGTTTTTGCAAAAACTGCAGCAGCTTCTGCTTCCCTCAGCTCTTTGTGGGCCCTGTGAGCCTGCACAGGGCTCCAGACCCGGCCAGTGGGGCACTGCCTGCTCTTCACTGGCCTGACACAACAAAAGCCAGGCTGAAATCAAGCAACTCATTGTCACCATAGAAAATAAACACAATTACTGACAGACATCAACTGTTAATAACTTCAGTGTCTGAGGGTCACGTTTGTGGTTGTGGATACATTATGTGAGCAGGACAATTTGTCTTCCACTGCCTGGTGCAAACCCTCTCCCTACACTTTTAGACCCTTGTTATTTTTAAACATAATTTCATTCATAAATATTACACTCACTTTACTTGGAAAGACAAGAGAGCCATTTTATCTTCTAATTGTGGGAACCAAACAGAGTTGATTTCATTTTGTATGATCACAACATAATACTTAATTCAGTATCTGCTAAGCCCAACAGTTTATTGGAGGGACTGGAGCCTTCATGCTAAAATCTGGGGCTTAGATTTGTGCCCATCAGGAGACTGCCCTGGTGGTTTTGTGCACAGCAGAGCACACAAGTTTATTGCAGAGTCGCCACCTGGAATCTACGTCTTTGACAGCATGGTTTTATAAAATTCACTTCATGACAGCCAAACTAACGTGCCGTTGGTCTGTGCAGGTTCTGCACCATCTCTACTGAAACTCAGCTTTCACTGTGCAGAACCAAAATCAGCAGTGACACATGAACACTTAGGGCCTTCAGAGGCCTTCTCTGGACTTCAGGAATGAGCAGTGATTCCAGCTCATCATCGGCTGTTTCAAAAAAAACGTCAGTCAAAGCTGCTAGATTTTCATTCTGCTTCCCTGAATTTGTTGTCAATTCCACCAGAACTGTTTTGCTGCTACAATTGCATCAGGATCAGGGTTTTACCTGAAAGAAATGCATACTGCAAACACTTCACGGGTGAAAAGACAACCCTAACATAATTACACAAAAAATCTTTAGCATAAGTTAAATTTAAGACTGATTTTGCAAACTGGGCTGCGTTTGTCTACAGTCACATTGATGTAACCACAATTATTTTTCTTCTTGCTTATTTCAAAACACAGGGACAATGGACTTAACTGACCCTCGTGAATGCTGCTGATGGGTGGGATCCAGAAACACTTGCAGCAGCCGATGGCATTTGTCTTTCATGACACTGATAAAGAAGAAAATCAGATTGCCACCCTGTATTGCAATCCTGTCAAAGATTTTGAACAAAGTCTCAGGGCTGTTCTAGGCCTGGACCACTGAAGATTTTGTGATTTCAGTGCACTGTGGAATAGGTGGAAATGTCTGGGCTTTGGCACTTACTTCGCAGTGTTGGACACGTAAAGAATCCAGACCATGAAATGAATGAGAGGTGATAAGGTCCTGACTCAGCCCTCACTGCCCTGAAGGTGGCTGGGATGAAGGCTGAGTGAAGCAGGAGTGAAGTGACCGTCTGGGCACGGCCCCGGGCTGAATCCACTGGGAAAACACACACTGTTTAATCTTTGCTCTCCAGCATTCCTCAGGAAAACCATTGACCTCAGCAGCAATGTCTACTGTGCTACATAAACATTCCAAATTTATCATTCAAACCCCTTACATTTGAAGCAGTTTTGTTCAGTTGTTTGACAAACATTCTATTTATACAGTTATGGGCAGAACTAAGAAAAATTTATCTGGTTATTTTCAAGAGAGGAAAAATAATTTGAATCAGGGGGACACACAGTGCCCTTGATCTCAGAATACATCCCAAAATAGGTATTCTAACACATCTCACCCAAACAGGGATCCTTTCTTCAGACAAATCCTGTTTGTGGCAAGAACTCCCAGCACAAGGACTCCCAGCAGAAGCTGAGCAGGTTTGGTGTAATTCTCTCTGACACAGGGACTCTGAGCCGTGGCTCTCCCTGCTCCCCGGTGCCTCACAGAGCACGTGTGAGCTGGAACTGCCCAGCACAGGCAGGGGAGAGCCACTGCAGACACGGACACGGCAAATGTGTGCTCGATACCGAGTTCTTATCTGGTAAAACAGATTTGTGACAAGGGAGAGAAGGGACACAAACAGCTGCCACCCATTCATCAGACATTTCTGCTGGGTTAAGATCGAGCAATATGAGCAATTGCATCACAGTTTTGCTAGAGATGGAAGCTTTTGCTCCCCTGTGTAGCTGCACATGTTCCACAGAACTTCTTGACCTAAGCCTGTTTAACTCAGATTATGAGATGGGCCCTTTACTTTGCACCAAATTTACATCTGTCATGTCGTATTTTGAAAATGTCAAATGATTTAGGAATATAATCCCATTCTCATAGGTACTTTAGGCTCTTAGGAGCTAGTCCAATTGATTTTTAATAAGAATATATTCAGAGCTTACATTATTTAGAAAGGCAGGGATTCAGTGTGTAACTAGTTTTGGTATTTTTGCAAATTTTATCTATGCAGATTTAACTCTTGAATATATATTTAAATACTGCATACTTTCCTCCTAGCCATACTCAAGCCATTAAAAGAAAATCAGATAAACAGCTTTGATCCAAGTTATTGCTTTACTCATTAGGCCCTCCCATAGTTTCATGCCAGCTTCTGGAAATGGCATTCTGGAGTCCAGGCTTCCTAGGCAGCAATAAATTTAAATATCATAGGCAGTGCTCTCAGACAGCTTGTGCCATGCTGGAGGTCAGGTCTGATGGCCCCATTTCTAGGGGGTTCTTTGAACACAGCACTCAAATTACAAGTCCAGGATGAGCTGCTTTTCAAGCCTGCACCCCAAATGTTCCTGTATTTCCAATCACTTTCCATCTCAGCACGCAGCTCCAAGTTCTGTTCTCAGTGACAGTGTGCACATCCAGAGGAAATTAATCAGCCATTTATTCCAGATTCCCAGTAGAATCCGGCAGCAGAAGTTGGCCTGACCTAGTTAATGACCTGGAAATTATTTTCCAAGACATGGTGTTGTGGCCACTTGGTGCCTCCCACCAGCGGCAGCGGCTGCCAGCGAGCACCGGGGGAGCTCAGCATGGATCACCCCAGGGACCATGCCCCGTTCCCCCGTGGAAATGTGTTACTGGGAATCACAGCTGGCTGTAAACCCCACTGTGGCCTTTTGGCAGGGTTGGACTGAGAAAAGCCCCCGTGATTGCCCATAACCAAGCCCTGGTGTCCATCCCCTGCCAGCCCAGGCACAGCCCTTGGCCACGTTCCGTGTCACAGCTCTCGGGGCTGCTGGGGCTCCCCACGGACTCTGGCTTTCCTCCTGGGGGAGGCACAGGACAATTCACCCATTCCCGGCTGATTTACGAGCACAGGCCTTGCTGTGCTCCTCTGGTTTCAATTTCCAGCTTGCTGACAAACTCGCAGGGCTGAGCAGGGCTTCAGGAATGTGGCAGGCTCCACAGGCTGGCCCCACTGGCAGCCCTGCAGCGCTGGCAGGACGGGAGCGTGCAGCCAGCCCCGCTGCAAGGACACTGCAGCCCAAACTCCCAGCCAGGAGAGGCAGATGAGCGAGAGCAGTTCACAAGTGATGCACAGGCTCCTCCACTTGGGACAAAGGAAAATTCGCCTGGCAGCAAGGCACTGAGTCCCACCAGTTCTGGCCTTGAGAGATTCCTCCTTCTTAATTATGAACCCCAAAGATCATTCCTCTGTATCACAGCCCTCATTCTCCTTGTTTTCCCCAGCCTGTGCCTGAATGTGTGCTACAAACAGACTTATCAGCTGTGATCGTGTCTCCAGCCAGCCCTGTCATGCAGGAGCCGTCTCCAGGCTAATTATGACATAAGGAAGGTCCTTTATCTCAGCCTTAGGGAAAGTCCCAAGGCTAAGTCTCAATAGCAGCTACCATGATGGACAGGTTATTGCTTTGATTATCACACTGAGAAGGGGATTTAACCAAATCAGGTGACAAACTTCCAGCAAGAGGGAAATCTGATGTCCAACAGCATGGAGGATGTAATTTGTTATCTTCAAAAACTTAATCATAATATCCTGGTGCTTCTGACATGGGACAAACTGTGTCATTTACCTGTCTGACCAGGAAAATCGTCCCTTTACTAAGAATTGAATCATTCAGCCCACTTCCTATGGCAACCATGGTTTATTCCCATAAACGTTACCAAGATAATCTTGTGCCACAGAAATAATGAAGTTGCTAAGTTAGGATCAGTATCCCAAAGAACACTGGAAAAAGAGGAAAAGTATATAAAATTCCAGAGAAGAGAGAAATAGAAGGGAAAAAAGGTTTATGCTTTAAAGCCAAACATGTACTTTTGGAAAAAACCAAGAACTTTGAATGCATGTGGGTATATCTGTACTTTTCCCTTCACTTCTTACCAGTTCCTAACACACATGCTCTGACATTCATGGCCCACATTTTTTATGCTGTTACTCTCTGCTTTTATTTGGTTTGGGCTTGTTTTTAATGAGGTGAACTTTGCACAGCCCAGCTCTAGCTCCTATAAAATCTGTGTCTTAAATGGCCAGATTTAGTGATTTTTCTGTGGAGAGGAAAAGCCCTCCATCCTAACCACACAGCTGTACTTGGAACCAGATGTCTCACCCCCTTTAAATTAACTAATGAGGACAGGAATATGGTCAGGAAAACTCCTGTCTAGATCTTGCCTTTGGAATTGTGGAAAGGGTGCTGCAAAGCCTGATGCTGCCACAGAAAGGAAAGGGAGGAGGATGGCAATTCCTGCAGCAGGGAAATTTGCAGTGCTGCACTTGCTTGAAGGCTCTTGCACCCTGCAGCCCTGCTCATCCCAACGTCACTCCCACCCCGTAACTCACACAGGGATCCCACAGCGAGCAGGATCCCTCAGCTGATGGGAACTGCTCTAACTCATCAAACCAACCCATTTACAGAAACCCAGGGCCGGCTCTGTGTCACCTTTGAATTCAGCAAGGGACTCTCAATCACTGCTCTCAAGACTTCTGTAAAACACAAAGCAGACCAATTACTGAGGATCAGACGCTGTGAAAACCATAACTTCTGGTAGAAATCTGACTAAACAAGAACATTTTTTAAACTAACTTTGCCCATCAGTGTGTTTTTAAAATATAAAGAGTCCTCTGCTGCTAGTTTAGAAAGAGATAAGATTTTTAGGACCACCACTTCTCTGCCCAGTCTTGCTCCCATCAGAGTCATTGGGAGTGTTGCCATCACTTCAGAGCTGATGAACAAGACCTTGGAGGTCATGATTTGGCACTCAAACTGGAAAAATACCTAAGCATGGCCTTTTTTTCTTTTTTAGAAAAGACACATCAGATTCTCCCTCTGGTGCAGAGCTTAACCTTCTCTGAAATAGTGATTCTTGGTTTGTCTTTATGTGCTCTTCACCAGTCCTTTCCCTGCAGCGTGGAGCAGGTCCCCTGTACTGAGCCACAGCAGGCAAAAGGAATCTTCTGCTGAATAAAGTCTTGTGAGATACAGTCATTAAATGCAGAGAAAACTGGGTTTAGTGGGGCCCTAGTTCCCCTGGGGACTCCCATAATATAAATTATTAATAATAAAAATAAACATTGGCTAGCTTGAAATTCTCTTCATTCCCTTAGAGCTTATTTTTGTGATGGAATTAGCTAAATAAAGCCCACTTGAAAGAATGTTTAATTGCAAACTATCCAAAGAAAACAAAATGGAACTAATTGGTTCTTAGATATTAAACATTCAAAAGGAGATGGCTTTGGAAACAGCTGAAAGACTAATGTGCATTAGGATACAAATGGTGCAGTGAACAGCTGAGGAAAATGCAGTCTAAACTGGACTACGTTTACTTTTAAACCAGATATTCAAGTTTTGTCAGTCTGGCCCTGCCTAGAAGACAGCTTTGGATTGTTTCAAGCCTAAACAGAATCACAGCAATACTCTCTGGAAAATTATAAAATCAGGGGAGGCAAACTTGTGTACTGACTTCTGGGCATCATTTGCCCAGGAAACACTACAAAACTTACAGTGATTGCTGCTTCCTGGAGTGCCCCTTCAATCCCTTCTGGCCTGAAGAAGACATCCTAGCAAGGACTGTTTCAAGTGGTTTTTCCAAAGCAGCTGTTTTCCTGCAAGTCTGGTAGGGAGGGCTCACAAACCAGTTCTGAGAGCGCATCTCCAAAGGAGAGTGGCTGTGCCATCCCTCAGAATAACTGACTGAGATCTGCCTTGGCCTCTACAAACTCCCCTTCTGCAGCCCTGTGTTTTTGTTATTGCTATTTAATTCAAGTATTTCAGTCAGCAAACAGAAAGAATCTGTTTGGTCGTGTGAGAACTCCCTTTTCATATTCATTAAGAGTTAAATAGTTGCCACACTTATTTCAGAAGTATTTCTAGCAAGACTAGAAAGTGATGGCTCTAATGTGACTTTGTAAACAAGGAAAAAACTCTACATTAGAAGGGAGCAAGAAGTAGATGAGTTATAGCCAAAATCATACAGTCAAGAAAATTTTAAAAAATAATGAGTGGTAGAAGAAATTTTCCCTGGAGGACCAGTGTGTGCAGTGAAATCAGACTAGTGCTCAGCCACTGAAGGTGCACTGTCTCATCAGCACCATGTTTACTGTCCCACTTATCAATGAGTGACAGTAACGAGGCCTCTGCCAGAGATAACAAATTCCTGGAAATGCCAGGCCCCCCAGAACACCCAGCCCAAGCCCACGAGAGCTGCTCATTGGAAAGAACAGGCAGACACTACTGGAAGTGCTAAGCAGAAGTTGCTCGGCAGGATCAGTCGAGATCAAACCACTTCAACATTTAGGCCAAAAGCTAATGTAATTTAAGGTCCCTTGAAATGTTATGAATACCATCAGCAAACACGGCAAGAGTCGCTCATGAAAATGCATTTCAGCTTTGTGCACAAAAAAAAATCAATCAGCTCTCTGTCTCAGACTTCTTCAAAGACTGTGAACCCAATTGTTTGTTCCCTGAGGACCCAAAGCTTTTACTGCAAGTAACACATCTGCTTAGTGTTTCCTATTTTTCAGCATCACAAGGAGTTTTTCTTAGACCTTGGACTGGTTTGCTCAGCATCTCTGGACCAGCGATCTCCTGCGCTCCCGCTGGTGATGCTTGGCAGAGCTGCCATGGGGAACGCACAGACCAGAGACCTTCCGGGCACAAAGTCACCCTTGGGTGATCTTCAAAACTCAGAAACGGCCATTCAGACACAAAACATATTGACAAGTGATTCCAGCAATACACTCATTCAGATCCAGGACTACAGCCAGACTCTGACACAATTACAGCAGCAAGAGCAGGCAGTGCATTCGATGTTCTGACAGAAAAGTGGAGTTTTGCTCCGTAAGACTTGGCTTACTCAAGAGAGATATTTTACGAGAAGATACAGTTTTACTGTATTGTAAACATAATTTGACAATTACAGGTCAAAGTATCCTCACTTCTTGCTTTAAATGAAACTAAACATAGTCAAATTCATACATACACACACGGGGAAAAGATTCATCACCTGTTACTACAGCTCTGCAGAAAACAGCACAGAAATTGTCTGAATTGGAGACCTTCCCAGAAGATGCAGTGTGTGTTCTCATCCAAAGCCTTCTCCTGCAGAGCACGTTCTCCTTACAATTGCTGCTTGGTTCTTGAAGAACCCAAGCTCAAGCAATTTTGAGATACTTTGCATTGCCACTTAAATGTTTTGCACTTCTGCTGTTTGTTTGCAGGCAGCTGGGATGCCCGCACTGATTTTCTAAGGTTATTTAAATTCTTCTTCATTTGTTAACAAATTTTGTTGTTGCACAACACATTGGCATGTGAACCCTTCAGAAAAAGGGAGAGGCACAACTCGGCCTCAGTGGAATTAGGAAGGAGCTGCAGTGACCTCAGCAGAGTTACACAAAGGGCAGCCCTATTGTCTCCGTGGCTGTTGTGCCTAACTGAAGGAGTATTGCTGTGTGCCAGGGCCCTTCAGAGGGGGCATCACCTTCCAGATCAGTGTCTGGGCTCCGTTTCAGACAATGCACACGGACAGATTTCCATTCAGTTGGGGCATTTGGTGCTGTGCTAACAGCACTAAGAAATGTGCAGTTACAGGGATCCATACAACAAACTTCCACAGCGCTGTGTGTTACTGAGGGACTCACACCGAGGCATTCCCACACATGATCCATCCAGTGCAACTGCTCCTCTTTTGTCTTCCATTGTAAAAAACCAGGTCACGAATTTGCTACAAACCAGTAACCTTCAAAACTTCAGAAAAGCAGAGGAACTTTCTGTACAGACCAAGTCTCAGCCACGTCCGTGCACTGGATTGCAGTGACTGCTCCAACAGCTGCATTTGGAATATCCACGGGTGTCAGTTCGCTTGGAAAACCCCGGCCTACTATTTTAACTTTACAGATCTCATCAAATGAAATCCTTCCTTACAATCTGGAGGAATCTTCTAAACTTTTTTTTGTAAAATTTCAGTTACGTAATGGAAACATTTCAGAAATTCAGTGCACAGGGAAACTGAAGGTTATTGAGGTGGTGTTTTTTCTGCACTGGTAGAAGTACAAACCTATTCATGCCAACATTAAAGCAGCAAATATTCAGATTTTAAAGCACACTGAGGCCTTGGAATTGCTTCCCTGTTTATCTGTTCAGGCCCAGTATTGGAAAATGGTATTTCCCTCTTCAAGTCTGTAACAATTTCAATAATAAAACAGAGGTTATGTAAGCGCAGAGAATTATGGAAAAATATAAGTGGAAAGTACATAGATTTCAAATTCATTTGAATAACTCAAATACAGCTGAACTGGCATTATTCACACTTTCCAGTCTTAGTCAATACTGGATTGAAACCAAGCACAAGACATTTCAGGCCCAAAGGAGGTTTTTAGGAAAATTACAAGTACCTATATTTCTAGTTTACAATGTCTGTCTGGGAAAGCTCTGCTGCCTGAGGAAGCACCAAGCTACCTTCTCATGGGATCAAACAGGAGAGATGTGAGCTCATTAAGGGCACCTTGGGATCAGCTTGGAAACACGAGGGCTGATTCCACCCCGAGGAGCTCCCAAACCAGAAACCTGGATGCAAATACCTGCGGTCTCCCAGCGAAGCAGGGATGCAGATTCAGAGCCACATTTCACACTGGAAGCTCATTTCTAACCTGAGCAGACACAAGCTCTAGGCCCAGCTCTGCATTCCTTCCACACCCAGGGCTGGAGTCGTGCCTGAAGAAGGAATGCAAGAGAGAAATGAGTTTCTTATCGGCCTGGCAGATCTTGTTGGGTGATGGAGATGCCTGTGAAGCTGCCAGAACTCCAATGTGGGACATGGCATGCAGCCTAGCTCCAGAGCTCAGAGATTTCAAACCAGAACTCTGGCAGGACACTTGAAATAAGGGAAAACTTTTCAAAAGCATAAGCAACTGCTCCTAGCTCAGGGATACCTGGATATGTTTCTGTTACAAACTATTTTCATCAAAGGAAAAGTGAAGATCCCAGATCTGTATAAAAATGAGTAACAAAGGGAATAAATTGTGTATTTCCACACTCAGGGGCATTTGAAAGTCTGGCTATAAGAAAAAAAGATTTAATAATCATAAATACACTAAACACACAAATAAGGACAGGAGGTTTCTCAGGATAACTCTGCGTGTCCATTCCCTCCCAAATCACGGGCAGCAGCGTGCATGCAACTGCATGTGGCAAAATCCTTCCATCCGAAGACACCCAAACTTCACCTTGGCTTTTGCTAAGATAAACCAGATACGGCTCTTTCAGTTCCACAGCCAGCAGTATTTCAAAATGAGCAGGGACAAAGACCTCCCAGATGCATGAAGGACAAAGAACTGTGCAAACAAAGCTCTTTATGTGTGGATTGTGGCTTTTTTAAAATTTTGCCAGGGCCGGGACCTTCCTGGATGTTTCTCTCCTTGCTCTCCCTAAACAGAATGCAAAACTGTAGGATAAAGATGCTGTGCCATGGTCAGAAAAGTGAAAAGGACATGTTAAGGTAATTCACTTTGCATTTTGTTCAGACAAATATTTTCGTAAGAGTTGAGAAAAGGGTATGTTGAATAGAGTATCCACTGTTTTGAGAAAAAGAAATGCTAGCTAAAATCAAGGGCTTTGGCTACTTTAAGGCTTCCTAGGCAAGATTAAATCAAAATATTTCCTGTAAACATTCCCTCTTTTCATCAGCATGTCAACTGTAGTAAGGAGAATGTGATCCTAATTCTCAGCATCAAAATCTGGGATAACTTTATAAAGTCAAATGCTTTCTTACTTTCACAGAAACAACTGTGACTGGAAATATTTTGCAAAACATGTTGCAAGTGGAGGTAAGTAAATCAGCTAGCACACTGCACATTCTTAAAGGAAAAAAGTTTCTAAAAATGAATCAGGATTTAATAAAAAACGTCTCTGAGGTACGTAAGTCATGCCCATAATAGAATATTTTTCAGTTTTCAACCCTGTATAGAGAATTTTAAACCACTAGCAGATGTATGAAACAAAAGCAAAATTGTCCCTCATTCTCTGCTCTGCTCACACACAGATAGAAACAGGGAAACCAAGGAGAGGCTCTCAAACATTTTCCACAAGAAAGACAATTTGCTCACAATTCCTTCTCCCTTTAAATTGTTTCTGTGGCAACACATCTGGTGCTGTAGTTCTGGGCCAGAACATTAACTATCCTGAAAGAAGAAAGTTATGCTGTTGTTCTGTCTGCAGGAATGTGAAGCAGAGAGAGATCTGTGGACACACGTAAGCAGGTCACCCTTCTGCCTTGCCAGGCACACGGAACACCAGCTATGGATGTTTATGCACAGCTTAAAATGGCAAGTTTTAAGACATTTCAGCAATGGTTAGAGGAAACTCTCGTGGTAAACACAGTCTATAAGCCAGGGGTTTTTTAAAATAAAATGATGAGTGCTTTGCTACTGCTGTTCCTACCGTGTGAAATGAATAAATTATTCAGCTGAGAGGAACAAGGTTCATTCCCTAACCATAAACATGACTCTCCCTATGTGATGGAACAAGACTGATGCTGATTTCTTATCTCCCAGCACTGCATAAACACTGCTGGATTATCACAGTCTCACACATGAGATATGTCAGGAGCACGTGAGGCCGGAGCACCTCAAGTGTCTGTAAAACCCAGAACCCCAGAATCCTTTGGGTTGGAAAAGCCCTCCCAGCCCACGGAGTCCCAGCTGTGCCCCATCCCCACCTCGTCCCCAGCCCAGAGCCCTGAGTGCCACCTCCAGCCCTTCCTGGGACACCTCCAGGGATGGGCACTCCAAACCTCCCTGGGCAGCCCCTGCCAAGGCCTGACCACCCCTTCAGTGAAGAAATTCTTCCCAGAACATGCAGCCCTGGGCTCTTCAAGCTCTTGAGGACCAAGAGATTTTATGTTATGGAAATAATGGAAGTAGAATTTTGCTACTTCATCAAGCAGATGAGGGATGGATGCATGGAAAGAACATATCTGAGCAATAAAATACCACTGACACAGTTACTGTCCCAATAATAATTGCATATGTTCTCCATAAAATAGTTTTTATCATTTAATTTGAAACAGCTAAATTCACATCTAGAGCAGTTACATATAAATCTGTTTGCTAACTACACTTAGGGTGTTTCTGTATTAATTTCATCTTAGCGTTCTGATCGTCTAAATTACTGATGATTAAATGCCTCGTCTGTCTGAAAACCAAGTTTTTGCCCTAAAAAGTTGAGTTGAATAAAAATGATAGTTTTCAGGCATTCTATCTTTGAAGACATACTGGTTTAAAGCAGTCTGTCCTCAGGGAGAATAAACTGGCAGCAGAAATGGAAAAGTTGAAAAAAAGAGGATAAAACCTGGTATTTCATAAATATGTATGTCCCTTTTGTGCTTCCGGAGGCAGCATCTGAGGATGGGAAGTGCAGCCAGGGCCCTGAGCACCTGTAGCCATTAAAGGCTGGCTGATGTCCTCCGCACGACTCGCTGTCCATGATTTTGGATTGTCACCAGCCAATCACCTTCCAAAACCCAGTTCTGGCCAACAACAGCCTGGATAACTCAACTCTGTCTGTTCCCTCTTTCTCAGCCTTTTGGCTAAGATCAAGTGTGCAGATTTAAATAATATTAAACCTACTATTTTACACAAATTATCTCCTTCACTTCCAGTCTTTCTATTTATTTCATCCAAATGGAACAAATTAACAACCTTGCTGAGACAGTTTCCCCTCCCTTGCTGTATCTTGGATAACTTTCTCCACCCAGAACCTCTGTTTTGTCCTGGTGCTCTGTAACCCCACGTTGGCACTCCTCAGACCCCTGAGAAAGAGACACATGAGGATCATAACTTTCCCCTCCCCACAGACTGAGTCTGGTTTCCCTTTCTAGCCAGAGTGGCTCTATTCCACTTCTCAGACTCTTTATGAGGATATGGCAAAGGAGCATTTGTGAAGGAATTAGCTGTGGAAGGGAATAAAGTGACATTGGTGGATGTGCTATTACAGATCCCAGCTCCCTGTCTGGATTGCTCCTAAGGAACCCAGGGCTAGGGAGAACATTGCAGAGCAACTGTACAGCTGCTCTTTGTCTTGACAGAAGGAACCCATCCCATCCTTCCAGTGTCCCTCAGGGAATCCATTACATAACTCCCTCTCCACGCTCCTGGCTGCGTGCTGTGAACAGAGCACCACTGCTCCCCTGCAGCTCCTGCCTGACTCCAGAACGGAGCACTGCTCAGGAGGCAGGTCCTGTCATCTCAGGGAAGCCCCTTCATTCCTCCAAAGGGTATCCAGACTCTAACTGAGGCAGAATGTTGCCAAGTTAATTGTTCACTGCCAGCTCACACGTGTTGGATCTCACACGTTCCTCTCCAGACCTGGGGCATAAAGAGGCTGGGCCTGCCACACCACCACAGCTCCAGCCCATTTTGGCAGGTTTTGTGCAGCTTTTCCTGCACTGCTACACGTGGTGCTTATGTCATCCACTGTGCAGAATTCAGAGCAGCAGCAGGGAAGGGATGAACTGCATGACACAGGAACACAACACAGAAGGAGTTCCTCACTGCACACTCCTTTAGCCACTGCATCTCTCTCAGTTGTGCCTCTCCATCCAACATGCAATATTCCCTCAGACACATTTTGCACTGTTTACTACCCTTGCAAATGATCTTCCTCTGCTTTTCTTGTTTTTAATTAAGGACTTTCAAAAAAAAAAATGTAAAGCACCTCATCAATAGGTGTAGCTCCCATTTTGCAGCTGTGAAAACACAGGTATGGACGGATTAAGTCTTGATCCCAACAAAGGAAATGACTGAGTTGGGAGTTTGAGTACTGGTGCTGGTTCCATACTCAAGAAATGGCTCCAGAAATATGTAACCTTATTTTTCAAATTCCTTCAAGTTTCTTTGGTTGATGAACAACTCTACTTCCATATGGCCCAACTTATTTAAAACACTTTTTAAAACGGGAAATTAAACTCTCAATCAAAATGTAACTGGGCTGTGACCCAAAACCTCAACTTGTATTTATATGAATAAGCAATAAAAAAAAAAAGCAAATAAAACGTAATCTTTGCACAGACAAAAAGAGTTAACTAAAATGTAACCAGCCCATGCAACGACACCTCCAAAAGGCAAACTCTACATGGCACAGACCTTGTCCTGCTCCTCTCACTGCTCCACCTGCCCCAGCCAGGTGCTCCCCAGCCGGGGGGTTCCGGGGTGTTTCCTGCCGGGAATGCCTTTACCCCGGATAAAAAGCTACCGAGCCTCTCTCCGCGGCTGCAGCCTCTGCAGGACTGCTGGCATGCTTTGAAGCTTGCCCGCTTACAGATGCCCGCCTGCCCCATGGGTGACCGCATCCCCCCGAGGTGAGCGAGTCCCGCCGTGGGTGTCCGTATCCCCGGCAGGACCGTCCCGTGGCGGCACCGCAGCCCTCCCCTGCCGGTGCCGGTGCCGGTGCCCCCCGCCCCCCGGCGCCGCTCGGTGCCCAGGTGTGCCCTACCTGCGCTCAGGGCGGCGGGCGCGGAGCGCGGCGCGGCTCCGCTGCCGTGGGGCTGTGGCGGCTGCCGNTCCAGCACATGCCGAGCCGGCGGTCACGGCCCGGACCCTCTGCGATTAATCAGGAGCATCCCCGGCGCCCTCCCGCTCGCTCCAGCTGCTCCTCTGCGGGTCCCACAGCGCCGCGGGGCAGCCACAGACCGGCAGCGCTCGCGGGACACCCGTCCCTGC
>VWZW01003300.1:565810-590484 GCA_013397115.1 Edolisoma coerulescens
GGTGCCCGGGGCATTCCCTGCCGCAGGGCCCGATGCCCGCGGTGCCGCACAAGCGCTGCGGGGCCGCCAGCTCCCGCTCCGAGCCTGTGCGAGCGCTCCTGCCTGACTCCTGTGTCATCCAGCGATAATTCAATCTCAACAAGCAATGGCTCATTATTTTATAAAAGCTATCATAATTTTCGCGACCGAATGCCGAAATCATTTGCAAAATGAGTTCATTGTCTCAGACACGGGGACAGTCCCTGCCAGGAGCTCCCCTCCTCACGCGTTTGACTCGCAGGGCACAAACCCGTCGTGGCAGCTCGGAAAGAAGGCAGATGTAAAAAACTTGCAAGCTCAGGAAAAGGGTTTGATGCGAGATTTCTGGAACGGCACCTATGAAACCACGGGGCAGGAGGGACTTGGCCCTGAGAGCGCTGCACAAACTCACAAAGGGAGGTCAAAGTAGCACCCAGTGTTCACCCAGCACCCCCGGGGGACAGCACGCAGCACGGGCCACTGCAGCTGGGCAGCAGGGCACTGTGTAACAGGAGCTGGAGTTTATAAAAGATTAAACTGGTGGAGTCCATAGAGGCTCGTTCACTTTAATTTTGAGATCTATCAAGCACTGTTTGTGTAAAAACGTTCCTTTGTGGCAAAAGGCACAAGTCCTCCTTATCCAGTGATGGCGCTCAAAAGCCTCACCCATGTCACATTCACCAGGTTACAGCCACTAGCAGAGGGCAGAGTTTTCCTCACAAATAGCCATAATGTGGCTTCCAGATAAGCTTAACAGCAAAGGGTTTATTCCAAAAGACTTATTAGGCAGAGCTTTTTATCTAAGAATATGACAACGTTAAAATCCCAATCTGTACCAAACGAAGCTTAAAATAAATTTTGCAACAGTTATTCCTTTGATTCGCCTTTTTTTTCCCCAAAAAATTCTGGACCAAGAATTCTCAATGAGTAATGGAAAACCAAAGAAGAAATGTTCACAAATTCCTTTGTATAAAGAAACCCTGAAGTGTTACCTATTGACCTGTACAGCTCAGCACAGCGTGGCCTCCCCTGAGCACTTCAGGCAGGAGAGTTCAATCATTAAACCCCACACGAGTGCAAGTGTGAGGTGTCAGCTGGGCTCAGAACTGCCCTGTTTAAACAAGGGGGAATTTCAGAGTAATTCAGAGTCACTGGACACAAATGGATTACCAGATGAAGGGGAAGAAAAAGCTTTAATAGCTTTTCATTATTTTACTTAGAAACCTCAGAGAGTATAAATTGATGTATCAGTATTTGCTTTTGACTTGCTAAGAAAGTATTTTCAAAAACTTCAGGAGTTTATCACTGGACCTGGTTTATAACTGGATTTATAACACACCTGAAACAAATGTTTCTTTGACAGGCAGCAGGGTATGAAGACAACCTCTCCCATAAAGCCAGACAAAATAAAAGTACAAAATAAAAGAAAAAGCCCCAACCCTAGGAAACTATAAATATTTTATTGGAAAAGATCTCACATATGAACTTTAAAAACAATCAATTCATTTTGTCACAGACAGGTAAGTAAATATTGCATCAAAGTAACAGCTAAAGGTTCCTGGAGGAGGAGTAGCGGGGGGAAATGCTGCTAGGTTTGCTGACAATAAAGAAAATGCAAAGGCAGAAACAAAACACAAAAACTCATTACTAACCCAACTGTTGGCTTCCCCCTCAATAAAATAAAATTTTAAAACCTCAAACAAATAAACAAAAATCTCATCCCAAAATTAAAATCCTATAACTGTCACAATTTCAGGGTAAGAAATAAATGTTTTATAACACAAGTGCTATTTAAATACTACTATTATTACTAAAGCAGCTAAGTTGCCATGCACTGGGGTTTACTTGCTGAGCTTTGCTCCTGTGTTTGTGTAGAGCTGTTGGTGTGGATTGTGTTCCATGGAGATAAAACACAACAAGCTCCCCTTCTCAAACGCTTTCTCTCTAGTGCAGCATTTGTGAATTCACACGTTCTGCCTCAGGATCAGCAGTATCAACAGAAAGTTGTGGAATGTATTTCCCTGGGTTCATGGGGACCTGTAAGTAGTGCTCTACAACATTATTTGCATTTGTGAACATCAGATGCCTTCATGACAGCACTGGTTTGTCTGCACCACTCGTTTATTAAGGGGAAGGCAAAAGCAATTTGAGGTCACACTGGTCCCTAATATTCTGAACATGCAGTATCCAAGTGCATACACTGCTGCTGAAAACTCCTCTGTAGGGAAATGTAACTGGCACACAAGATTAATGTATCAAAATTGCAGAAGGTATCAAAAAGAAAGCCTGTAATTACAGAATTTATTTTTTAAAGAAAGCAGGACCTTCTTATAATCATTTTGAAAATAAAGTTTCTACTTTTCCCTTTTATCTTTCTCTTCCCATCAAAAAAACTCTCCAATCTCTCATCAACTCCGAGACAAGATCAGATTACAATCTAGTGCATCTAACAATCACTCCTCTGAGCTGGCACTGACAGTGTAAATAAAGACTACTTTGTGTTAAATATAAAATCAGCATAAGCCCTGAACTATGCAATAAAAGATTAGGTGGGCCATCGATAACAGTCAACCTATGCTGACAAAAATTTTCTGTGCTTTAGTCTTAGAAGTATTCTGTGAACTCCCAGGAGGGCTGTATGGAATACCATTCCCCTTAAAATGTGGGAAAGCTGGGATAGGAAAGAAACACCACAGCAGAATCTCACTGTACTCCACGGTGGACTCAAGTGATGGAATTTCTACACCAAAACAAACAAAGAAAAAAAAATAAAAGGCCTCCCAAAAAACTTCCCCAGCTGCTCAGAGATCAGGAAACCCAACCTGTCTTTCAACTTCACAGAAACTGAACGTGCCATGAATAGCTTGATCAGGTCTGAATCACAGGTTCTACAGAACTTGTGACTAAAATAGCTCTATAAGCTTGCCTTACAACTGGCACAAAAAGCCTGCCTCACTCCCCACCTTTATCTGAGATCAAACTGTTTATCACATTCCTTCCTCACACGTCAGCTCCTTGTGATGAAAGCCAGCCAGTGATTAATACATTTTATTAGGTTGGTTCCAGTGACTTGAAATGAATTTGCCCTGACTCCTCAGGCTCGCTCCCACACCCCTTGCCTGGCACTCCAGCCATGCTAGGAATGCACAATAGAAAACAAATTATCTGAGGCGATACCTCATAAATCTATAGCAATAAAATTAACTGCACAACGGCTCCAAGCAGAAATCAGCTTCAGGAGGTTTCTCCTCCCTCTCTCCAAGAGAAAAGAGCCAACCCAACAGCTTTAAAGCCCCGGAGAAGTCGCTGTTCCCTTGTCTCTTGCACTCTTCTCTGTGCTCAGCTCATTTAAGCAGAGCTGTAGAAGACAGATATGGAAAGCAGTCCAAACTCCTTTCAATGTTATAATTACAAAGTGACAGAATAAGAGGTTTTATCCTGGTCTTGCTCACATAGCTGTAATCGGTCTTCTGCTGCACCAGGATCACAGATTCTATCTAAATTTATAGGCTGAATTCTCTGTGTATCCTTCTGCAGTGTAAAACCAAAACATGCTGGATAAAGGACGAGAAGACTTGAATCAGCCTAGACACCGTCTGGCAGCAAACTATACTTAACTATTAACAATATCCTCTGTGCTAATTACAGCTTGTCTTGGCTCGAGTGAGAGCTGCAATTCCTTTGCCTTTGGCATGATGGGAGGAAGATCAACTGTACAGAAATCAGCACCGACTTAAAAGTGATTCAGCACTGGATGCTTTTTATTTAATTACTGATTACCAGCTGAGACTTGAGAACTGACTAGACACCCATGGCTTGCCTCAGCTGCAAGGCATTGTTGGAGCTCCCGTCACAGCCGTCCACACAACATCTACACGAGGAAACCTCACACTGGGTTCTCTTCCATCAGGTTTATAGATTAGGGAGACATCTGTAATTCAAAGGTCTGTTGACATAATGAGATTAATCTACATGCTTTCTTCTTACCCATACACAAGTGAAAAGTCTTTTTTTTCCAGACAGTTTACAGTCTCTCACACATGGATTTTGTTCTTTTGTTAGGGTAGCTTAACTGGCCTTTAAATGAAAAGAATTGATCCGTCTCAGAATTAAAACAATAAAGAGGGTTACCTCTGACATTACCAACTCCTGCAATCTTATTTGTGACTAAAATGAAAACAAGCTCCATGAACACCTTTACATCCAGGACGGACACAGACCCACATCCTGAGAGGAAGAGTTCAAAATTTTGGCCTGATCAAGATGTATTTTATGTAATGTGTGAACATCAACTCCCACTGGTGCAGTTTGTGTGTTACCTCGGTAGGATCCCAAGATCCGTGAATCGCAGAATCGCGAGGCTTGGAAGGGATCTTTCTCTGGAGATCGCTCGGTGCACCCCAAGCCCGGACGTCGGGGGGGTCTGAGCCTTCGGGGCAGCCCGACCCGGGGGCTGCGGGCGCTGGGGCGTCCCCGGGGCTGCGAGGGGCGCAGGGCCGGGGATGGCGGCTCCTCCGGGCCGTGCAGGAGCGGGAGCGCGGCACGGAGCCTCCTGAGGGCTGCGGGAGCATGCGGAGGGGCGGGATGGCGGCTCCCCGGGGCGGCGGGTGCCTGAGGAGGCAGCGGGAGCCGAGCCGCGCTCCAGCCCCGCGCGCGCACAGCCCGCACCTGCTGCGGGGACGGGGACAGAGCCCCGCACCTGCTGCGGGGACGGGCGGAGAGAGCCCCGCACCTGCTGCGGGGACAGGGACAGAGCCCCTCACCGCCGCCTCCATCTTGCGCCGCGGCTGCAGGTGCGCGGCCCCGCCCGTGCGCGGCCCCGCGGAGGCGGCGCAGGNACAGGGACGGGCACAGCTGCTGACTCCCCTGCCCGAGGGGCCGCCGGGGCACGGCCCCGCCAGGGCCTGAGCGCTCCGCAGGCCCCCGGGCTCGGGCGGGCGGGCCCCGGCGCTCGCTCCCCGCCTGTGCCCGCGCCAGCCCGGTCCCTCTGCCCGCCGGGGCCGCGGCTGCGGGAGGTGGCGGGGCCGCTTCCTGGGTGCGCTGTCTGCGGGGAGAAAATGTAAGTGATTTGAAGTGGTTTAAAAAAAATAGGTAAGTGGAGTTGGCCCCTAAATTTCTGCACAGACCAAAAAGCGTACAGAGAAATATGTGTTACGGGGAAAGTGTGGGATCGCTGGGCCAAAAGAGGCGTTTAGAGACGCGTTTGGGAAGTGGACTACATGATCTCCAGACGTCCCTTACAACCCTAACAATTCTGTGATAATTCCCAAGCGTCAAAACCCGCTCTTTGTCTGAATTGCAGTGAGTGCGTTTGTTAGTGACTGTTTCTGTAGTTACCTTTTTTCCCTTAATGATTATGTCTTTCTGTAGCTTTTTGTGGGGTATAGCATAGGCTTACATTAGAGGGAGAGGTAAGCCCTGGCTAGCTTATCCGAAAGTGGAGTTTGCCTCTCTTAGAGGCCCCGAGAGACTTTTACCCTGGCAGTGTGTTTTCAGGAGTGTGTTCCCGCATAGGTCACCAGCGTCTTGTGCTCAGAGCTTTGCACAGCTCTGTAAATTCTCCCATGCGTGTATCCACATCTCTTCTATTTTTAACTTTTATTTGCTGGTTAGGCAAAGTTTTGCTGACAAAGCTTTGGTATTCTGAGAGAAATTAGATTTTTTTTTGTTCTGCTTTATATTTGTAATAATTTCCAATTGTAAAACTGCTGGATGTACAGTATTAGGTGGAGCATCAAGCTTTTAGTTATATGAATGTTGAGTTAAAACCTCTTTTTCATTGCCTAGGCAGATTGTGGGTGCATCCACATGGGAATGTGCTTTCCATTGGTGGACACATGGATCTCTTGGGCTGTTTTTTAAAGTGGGAGCAGCCTGTGTTGTCCCCTCCTTTCCTGCTAGTGAAGTGTTACAGCAGCAGTGCTGATGAAGCACTCAGGACTTGAGCTGTGTGGACTTTTAAGGATAACACATCATAGTGCTGGAACTTCTGGAAAGTGTGTGGTTGATCTCCACAGCTTGAATGAGGATGATTAAAGTGCTCATTTTTTACGTGGTCAAAACCAGAAAGCACGGGAATATTTGGTAGCTGTTATTTCGAATACCAGCTAGGCACAGTTGGTACTGTGATGGTGAAGTCTTTTATTTATGCTCTTATAAGGTTGAAAATGATCAGTATGATGTGCTTGTAAACCCAAATCACTTGTTTCCTCAGCCCAAAACTCCAGGTTTACTGTTTCCCCACTGTGTTTTCCTTGATTTAAAAGGTATCTAGGGAGTCAGCCATGTGATGTGCTCCTGGTGTTTGTACAGAGAAGTGTAGCCCTAATGAATAGGGATTGTCCCTTAAGTGCATATTATGGAGCAGGATTCAAGGCATTCCTAGAACTACTTGTTGCTAATGCATTATTTAACAGCACCTCAATTTAATATCGCAGAGGAGTCATCTTCCTTCTATGGAAATGAGCAATTCTGAAGAGAAAGAAGAAAGGCCTGTGTGGGAGGTGGAGGGAGCCGTTCCTGTGGAGTGGCCTGGGCTTTGAAGGCTGCTCAGTGATGTACAGCGCTTTATTTAGATATTCCAAATCAATAATTGTGCCTCAGCTGACAAGGCTGGGCCAGCACTGCCCAACTGTGGTTGCATTTATATGAGCACAATGCTTCTGTTAGTTTAGTTTATTCAGTTTGGGTAACTGCTCTGAACTTGCCCTGGTGATTCCCCATAGTACTTGAATTCCAGTCAGCCCATTTTCTTGTCATGGAAAATAAAATCTTATACCCCAGATTAGAGTTCCTAGTGATGGTATGGAAACCCCAAAATAAGCTTCTAGTTCTCTAGATATTAAAATTCAGGTTTTCCCCCTTTCTCATGACTTGGAATAATATTTTTTTCTGAGCACAGTCTAATAACTGGTAAGATAGAGAAGGTCACTGCAGCTCATGTTCTGTCGGTGCTGGAGAGTTGCACAGAGCAGCTTTATGCTGCGTTTCAGAGGACTTAAAGATGTGTCCCACAAGTGAGTGTTAAGTGAGCATCCCCGGTGCTTTCCTGGTGTGCTGCCACGGCTCCGCTGCCTTTTCCCGGGGGAGTTAGCAGGGGAACAGCACGTGCTTGTAAAGAGCTCAGGTGGCAAGGAGCCTTCCCTGCTTAAGTTACTCTTCCAGTGTCTCATCTCCTCTAGGACATCAAGTGCAGGCCTGTTTCATGGGATGGAGTGCAGCATCTGATAGAAAATACAGACGTTTCAGGGGTTCAAATAATGGAATTGCACAGCTGGACTTGTTTTTCACCTGCTTTCTAACAGTATTGAGCAAACTGTGTCAGGAAATATGAGTGGGTTATGAGTATCTTGGTATTTCATCAAATATATTACATATATACAAATACATATTACATCAAATATGTGTAAAATAACATGGAAAAATTAAAATTGCACGTTTGAAAATCTGTCCCTTTGCTTGCTGTGATAAGATTCAGCATTTATTCCAGCCTGAGGGTGAGGTTGTTGGCTTTTTCAGCTTTTATTACAGAGTTACGTTTAGGCTATGTAATCCTTGCAAGCCAGCCAGTTTCGGCTGGTGCCGCGCACGGGCGGTGCCCGTGGGGCCGGGCTCCCCGCTCCCGGCGCGGGGAAGGACCGGAGGCGGGCTCAGCTCCTGCGCTGGTGTCACGGCTGAGCTGCGCTGCCTCTGACGGGATGGGAGCTCTCCCGTGGGCTGGGCTTTTCTTTGTAAGCACGTGTGAATCATCCCTTCTGCCTTATTAGCTAATGTTACAGTAATTGCAGGGGTTTTAGAGGAGGCATGTTCCCAGATAATTCCTTTATTTGAAACTTTTGGAGGAAGGTGGGGTGTTGAAGGTGTAGCTTGTTTTGAGTGAGCATGGTGTTAACGTGCTAACAACGGGTCCTTGTCTCCTGAATTTCAGTCCTTTGTTTGTTTGTGAGAACTCCGAAGCTCTTATTCTCCAAAAGATTGTAATCAGGTGTGAGGTAAAGTGCACCTCCGCATCTCCTGTGTGTAACATACACCAAAGTATGTGATACTGAGGCTCAAACTTGCACGCAGAGCATTTTGTTCCATGTGCCCTTCTGCTCTGCTTAAAACTAAACCTGCGAAAGAAATTATTTAAAGTCTTTATTTTCACTGTAGGTCAGCAATAGAATTCGCACCAAAAAAAAGCAGCCAACTGAGGTTTTTTGAATTATTAGCTTATTATCCTTTAACTCATATACAATCTGTTCTGGTTTTTGTAACCTGGCTGCTATCTCTGAGTTCCTTTTGACATCTCTGGTATGTTGTGTATGCGCCTGATATGGAGGATTTGGAGTAATTTTTATCCAATATTCTGTTTGCTTTGGGTCCTGCCCTTGTTAGGCAGAACACCAACATTTTACTAGTTATGTGTGGTAAAAATCACAATTTGTCTAGTCTACAGCAAATGCTCATCCTTTTCTTGGCACTCAGTTGAGTCTCCTGCCTGCCCCCACTGTATCATTGCTTTAATAAGCAACGTGGTTTAATAAGTGTTTGCTTTAGAGATGATTTAGGAGGCTGAGCTTGGGTGGATTTGTGAGCTGGGTTTTTTGTTGAATGATTATGTTGACTACAGGCAAATCCTACCCCTGATAGTAGTGTCAGTGACTAACTTTTTTTTTTTTTTTGCATATTTTCTGAATCTTACCAGATTGGGAAAATCCAGGTTCTATACCCTGGATAGAACCCTGATTTATAAGACTGTTGCAATCAAGATTTGAGCCTTGCTCATGCAAGCGAATCTTCTGGATGCTGTTAGAGGTGGTGGCTGGTTGCCTCTGATATCTCTCTTTAGGTAGGAGCAGAGGGGACCTGAGATCAGCCCCCTAAGGCCAGGCTGCACTCGGGTCGTACTGAAAAGCAGCAACAGTTCTTTGTGGTCTTCACATCCAAGTGGCATTTTCACTTCCCAGCCAAACAACTGGGGGTGTGAAGGCTGCTCGGCCTTGCGTGGGTGAACCACGGTTGTGTAACAATCTCTACACGCTGTTCTCAAGGGCACTGGTAGTTCTTGGAACAAAATTCCAGGTAGTCACATACCACAGGATGGTAATCACAGTCCTGCTTTGAGCCACCACAGCAGTGCTGCCTCTGAATTCCGTCCCTCACCCAGCGTGGTTGCTTCATGAGCCTGTGTGAATCTGCAGTTATCCCTGCACCCGTTAAATGGATCAGTGAAACAGCTTTGGCATGCTCAAAAGTACGTGTTCTTTCAGGTACAAAACTAGTTATAACTTCGGGGCAAATACCCAGCTGTTTTAACTGACTATTTTATACCACGTCAGAATTATTGGTTGTACTTTTTAGTGCACTTTAAATTCCATAACGTTTCTGGTTTAACATTAAAATAATTCTGTTGCTTCCATATTAGTGACGTAAGATATATTTTGTTGTAGTTTGGAGCCGAATTTCGACGGTTTTCTCTGGAGAGATCCAAACCTGGAAAGTTTGAGGAGTTCTATGGATTATTGCAGCACGTGCACAAGATCCCAAATGTTGATGTTCTGGTGGGATACACGGACATTCACGGAGACCTGCTGCCTATCAATAATGATGACAATTATCACAAAGCAGTTTCTACAGCCAATCCTCTACTCAGGATTTTCATTCAGAGAAAAGGTAAGAGCACTTGAAGAATGTGAATCATCTGTTTATCCAGTTACAGTGTGATGTATGGAGGAAAAAACCCTTCAGTCCTATTTCATCATGTCAAATTCCGTAATAATTATGGGTCATGAAAGGTATTCACAACTTGTCTCTCTTGCAAGGACTTCCTCAGGCAACCTGTTTATACTTTGTGATTTTTTGCTTGTATTTAGTTGAGTTTAGGTCAAGTTAAATCTCCAGCAAATGCTTCTTTCTGGTTTTATATAAGCAAATGAAAATAAACTTTAAACCTCTAAGGTTTTCTGCTCTGTATGTTGGATACTTTCCACTTAAAATTCCAACCTCCATCAGACAAGAAGAGAGACCATTACAGGACAGAAAGTAATATTAAAAATGTTATTACATGCACTGTTAAATGTAATATAGAAGTATAAATTCAAGACTAACTTTGTAATATGCTACTCTTATCACACTTTCATAATAAACCATTTTGAAGTTTTCAATTGACAAGTTTATTTCCGTTAGCAAACCTCAGGAGTGAGGGCTGCTGGGTTTGTTGGTTTGCCTTTGGAAGTGTGTGTCTGCTCTGGTTGTGTGTTCCTACTATCTGCTTTTGTTCATGAAGGGAAAAAAATCCAGTTAGAAGTTTGTATTTGTTTTTGTGGTGGTGTTCCTGGGTGTTGCTAGGACAGGCATCTCTTCCTTAAAAATGCTTGGGCATCAGAATCTTTTATCTACTCCCACTCCAAAAAGTGAGCAACCCCACAACAGCCTGACACAAACCAAATATTCACAGTCAGTGTGGCTGCTTGGCAGCTGCTGTGTGCTGGCAAAATGTTTGTTTTGTTTGTGTTGATGGTATAGACTGGTAAGGCCTGTGGTTTCAGTGCTGAAATGCCAAAGGCATGAACCATTTGCTTTAGCAGAACCTGGAGGTAGACAAGGTCTATGATTCCATTTAATCCCCTACAGCAGCCATATGACAGGAAGGGATAAACCACTTTGTCAGACTGGGATTATTGAGTTTATATTTTAACACCATATGTTTTTAGATTGTTCCTAGTGTGACAGGTCTAATGTTGCCTGTTCCTAGTGTTACATTTGTAATGCTTTTTTAGTTTCCTACCATGATTTCCCTTGACTTGATCCAGGTGGATTATTTGTCACTACTCTGGTGCCAGGGGTTGATACAATGCACAGAAGTAGAAGCAAGATGAATCCATTTTAGTTTATCAGAACAAGAGTTGATGAGCAGGAAAAGCTGTGTGGAAAGTATCAGGTGTCGTTGCCTTCCCCTGGACACGAGAGCCTTCTGCCTGTGGAGTTTCAGGGAGTAAAGAACCCAGGCTGGCACCACAGTCCCCCACTGCACTTTTTGTGAATTAGTTGTGACCACACTAATCACATCTGTTGATGAAATTGAGGCTTTGCTTTCAGTGGCATCTTTGCCATGTAGAGTAGATGTTTGTTTGATGGAAAATACAGAAATAACTTTATTCTGTATTTTATTTGTGATGATTTGCCTATAACCAAGGCTGGATTGGTGGAGTTAGGGATGGTTCATATTTTGTGCAGCGTGATTTGTTTAAGTGTGCTTAATTCATAGATTGCAGCAACCTCACTGGCTCTGCCTCTGGAACAGAAAAGAAATGTCTGAACAAATACCTGCTATTGATGGGACTGCTTTGATCTCTGCTGGTTTGGAACTATAATAAGTGGCACAAGTTACTTTTCCACCTGCAAGGCTACTTGTGGCTTTCATGCATTCTCTTAAATCAGCTGAAAAAATTTTTGTGGGTTTTGTAATGGAACTCTGACTTCTTTTATATTTCCAGCAGCAGTAGTTGGGAATTTAAGATCTTTGACAAAAAGCCACAGAGAGAAAATGTTTTGCTGTCTTAAAATATATGAAATTTTTATCATACCGTCTTAACTGTTTACAAACTACATGTAATTTGTGCAAAGCTAACTTAAGGTATGAGCAGACTGTAATGAAATCTAATGTAAATAGTATTAACTTCTTAGTATATTGCATCCAAGAAACTCCTTGAGGGGTTGAAATGGGAGCTGCAAGATGGTTTTGCTTTTATTATTAAGTGGTAGTTGTGATAATGGGACTCCAAAATTAGGGAAATGTTATGCCAGAGTAAGAACTCTTTTATCTCCTGCTTGTTTTGACTCCTCGTTTCTGAAAGCTCTCAGTTTGTCCTGAACATTTATGTGTCTTGGTTAATGTGGTAAGAAACCTAGAGATCCTGTAATGAAGTCACATTATTCCCTTTAGACTCCTCTAATTGTATTTCACTAAATTCCTTTAAAATACTTTAAACTGCTCCAGTGCTAAATCTAAACTGGGGCTTGATGTTGCACAAGTCAGGATTGGCTGTCAGCTTGCAGAAAACATTCCTCGCTGGAATTTCATTCTGCAGTTTAACAGATTAACAGGTACTGTTGACATCTGGTATTTAAAGGTTAAACTGATGTATTGTGATTAAATCCAGATGTATGGGAGTCACTCTGTCTGTGAGAAAAACCCTACTGAAGAGAAAATGGAGGGTAACACTGCACAGGCTGAAGGGCAGCTTGATGTGGGGAGCTTTGCGTTGTAAATACAAGAACAATAGAGATAACAGAATATACATTTCATTATAATATCCTTAACAGTCCCTCGAAGGATTCTAAATTACAATATCCAGCTCTAGCAAGTTCTGCATGTATGTGGCTGTATTTAGTGAGAAGTGGATTCTTTGGTTAATCCACTTGTGCCTCTGGAGAGAGACTTTGTCACTCAGAAGCTTTACTTTGGTGAGAAGGAAGAGCAGTTGGCTTTTTAAACAGCTCTGTGGACTAGCCTAGCTATTCTGAGGCCTCTTCCTAAAAACACAGGTTAGTTTCCTAAAACCATGTTTTGTTATATTTTGTACTAAATAAGAGGAGGTTTGTTGGGTCGTATTTAAAAATTGCATCTCTATTCACATATACTAACTACTTGGGGGCTTTGAAAATTTAATTCTCAAGGCGTAACTCTACATTGATTTGCAAATGGGTCAGGAAAATATTTTTAAAATCTGTCTTCAGTAACATTAAATTGAAACCAGATTTGGCATTTGTGGGCTTTTGTTTTCAATTTCATGTAATAAGTCTGTACAGATTGGTGCCACCTTGAGCTTGAAACTGCTGGGGGGAGAAATCCTTCCTGCACCGTGTGGACGTTCTCCTTCACACTATCTGTAGTTAACACCTTGTCCTTTGGCTCTAGGCCAAAATATTTTTCGCCTGGGCTTTAAACTGATTAGTGAGGTGCCAGAACAAAGATGTCTTTGTACTTGAGAGTATTGCTTTAGAAAACTTGTTTAGCAGTGGAAGAGGTTACCCAGAGTGTGCTGTTCTGCTAAGATTTGGGGAGATGAGTTTATCAACCTTCCACTACTTTTTTTTTCCTCACAAATTCTCTAACCTTAACTGTCTATCTTAAGATTTGTGCTAGTTCTGAATTATGAAACTATTAAGAGCAGTTATAATGCACAAAACTTACCCTCTGGTGTGTCAGTTTCTTAAATGTTTTGACATCTGGCTTGCAGTTTTGGGATGCTTTTATTTCAGCCATGTGTCCTGTAACATGAGAAAGTTACTAAAAACAAAAGCACCAGCTCAATTTAAGATTTCTGATTTGTCTTCTGAAATAGATTTTTTTAAGTTCCTCTCTTTTCCAAGAAATATCTTCCTTAGTTTTTGTTTAGAAAGTCCTTTTGAATCTGTTATTTCGCATGCAGACATTTACATAACATTTCTTTCGAAGCCAGTCCTCTTGCAGCTGATCTTCATGTTTCTCTACTAACTGGAAAAATTTGATTTGGCCAGAAGTTACCAGCTGATAGTTGTGGAAGGCAGGCTGGGAGGTGGTTTCTGTGAAGGAAGTTTGGAACAGTTCTAAATCTAACTTGGGTAAAGAGCACAAACTGTCTTTGATCACTTACAGGACATGATAGATCTACTGGGATGTAATAAATATGTGTTTGTGTATCCAGTCCATGGCAGACTTGCTGTGGGGTGTGTGGCCTGCCATGAAGGTGAAGAAGCCTTATAGCCCTCTGTGGCAAGCTGGAACATTGAATGTTTTATGTATTTGATATGACACAATGGGTAAAACACCACCCAGTCTGTCTGATTCTCTAAATGTGTGCGCTTTGAATTTAATGCGAAAACCCTGTACATTGAATACCTTTTAGTGTTGCAATGCACATGGGAGAACACTCGTGAGAAAATCAGTCCTGACAAAGCTTTGATGTTCTGTTTTCTTGTGTCTGTTTCCAAAGCTGCTGTTGTACCAAAAGCAGTAGGAACCGAGTGCTTGATTGGCACCAGTCTGTTGGGAGCTGTGTCCTGGAGCTGTCAGCAGCAACTTGCACTCTAGCAGGAATGAGTGCAAGTGTTACTTTGTATTTAAACCAGTAAAAGGTATTTAAAGCAAGACCTGTCTAGGACCTGAGTTCACAATGGTCCTTTCCAGGTTGTTTTGTAAACAATTGTAGTTCTAAGTAAAACAAGAGAAGCTATTGCACCTCATTGAATTGCAAAAATCCTTTCGATGAAACACCAGATGTCTAACTGGAAACTGGTTGGATGGGTTGTCAGGAGAGATAAGGGCAAAACTTCTCTCACTTTTTTCTTGGATCATAAATTTTTAGCAAACATTGAAAGAATTGCTCCATGTTGTCTGGAAAGTCGGCGTGTTAGTTGTCAGCAGTGGAGTACAGGGGTTTACCCAGCTGATCTTAGTCAGGGAGATATCCCAAAGGGCCTTTTCCAGAGAAAAGGCTGAGCTGGCATTTTTGTGGGTGTTTTACTTCAGACATAGTTCACCTGTTAATGTGCTTTGGTTGGGGAGGTTGAATTGTTTTTTAATGCACCAACTCTTCAACACAACCGACCTAACTCTCATAGACATGTGAAGATCGGACTTTGGGCTATTTCTAAAGCCCTCTTGCTTGATGTTAAGATCCAATGTTATGTTAATTAAACCTTAAATTCCAAAGTAACTGAGATTGCAACAGAAGTGACTTCAGACTGTAGTAGGACTGTGTCAATCAGGTATCTTCAGAAATAACTCCCGATTGTGTCAGTTAAATTGTTGAACAACTTTAGGTGTAAACATCAATGCAAAAGATGCTCTGTGTTTAGCAAACAGTTAAGCAACAGCTTTGCCTTCCTTATGGCGTAATTATTTTTTTTAAACAAAGGAAATGAAAAAGAAATGTAAATGAGGCTGTCATCAGGACACACTTTTCTAAGACATGTTGATGAACTATTGTGTACACACAAGCCAGGAGTTGACAATAAATCCCTTTGAGGTTTTTTGTGGGCTAATTTAAATTTGTTTCTTTTCCTGTTGTCCTTTATCTTTTAAAATACCAGGTCCAAGGCTGCCTTCCTAGAGCAGCCAAAGGACTGTTCTTGTTTTCAGCAACCCTAAAGGCTGGAAGGGAGGAGTTAGTGTTACATGCTGCAGTAGTGTTAACCTGTTGCTCCAGGAATACTTTCTCTGTTCTATTTTGCTTAAAGCATCAACGAATCCAGATCTGACTGGTGCATGTCTGTATATCTCAGCCTGAGAAACAAGTGCACTCATTGATTTCCTCAGCAACTGGCAGCTGGCCTGAAATGCCACCAGGGCAGCATTGCCACAGTCAGTCCAGTCCACAGATTGAAATGTATAGCCACTCTCCCACTTTCTTGGCTGTGCCAATGGCATCTGAATGTGATAATACAAAGAAATCCCAACTTCTCTGGGTCCTAGGGTTAGTGCAGTCCAGTTCTGCGTGATTATGGGGGGTTTTTCCTGTGTAGAACAAAGATGTGTGCAATGTTGCCAAAGTATGAGTGTAAATCCGAGGGAGCTCAGATCTGAATGTATTTAGGTTCATTCTTTTTGGTGAGTTACAGCAAATTAAAAAGAAAATGGAACCTTTTAAAATAAGCATTTCGGAAATCAGGATTGCTTCCACAGAACGTGTTTCCTCGTCCCTCACAAGTAGTTGTAGGACTAATACATTTTCTTTTGGGGTTTTTTTAAGCTCTAAGCCATTTGCCTATTCCTGTATCAAGTTGTGGCAGTTACAGCATTGCTTGCATGAACAGTTTTGCTTGAAGTATTTGTGTGCGAGGTCTCTTTGTTTCTGCTCCACAGCCATTTCACCTACATGGTGTGGGGGCAGGGAGGAGTGCAGAATGGAATAAGCTTTCTGGAGTTTGAATCCAGGTCACTTGGCTGGCTCCCAGCAACTAGGCAATAATAGGCACACTGGCTGCTTTCCCTTTTTCATTCTTTCTTTTCCAATGATCTGAAACCTGAGGAGAGAAAACTAGCAAGTGGAATTACTCTGAATAAAATTAAAATGTTTCTAGGAATGTACTCACTCTTTCCGTTCTACCCTTTCTCTCAAGCAGCTGTAGCTCTTTGAGTCTACTGCTGCTAACTTGCTTTGATTTCTTTTGTGCACTCTCTTTCTTTTGGTAGAAGAAAACCAAAAGTATTCCAAACTTTGAATCTCATAACATTAAAGCTTTTGTTTCATGAGTAGAGAGAAAGGTTTCTGTGACAGTAAGGCAGACACCTTCTAGACGAGCTCTTTGCCTCTGCTGAGCAATGTGACGTGGCCGTGCCTGGCGGGCTCTAATCCCCATGTGCTCTGTCTTACAGAAGACGCAGACTACAGTGCCTTCGGGACAGACACGATGACAAGGAAGAAGAACGTCTTATCCAACGTGCTGCGTCCAGATAACCACAAGAAGAAACCCCACATTGTTATTAGCATGCCCCAGGACTTCAGGCCAGTGTCCTCTATCATAGACGTGGATATTCTGCCCGAGACCCACCGCAGGGTGCGGCTCTACAAGTACGGCACTGACAAACCCCTGGGCTTCTACATCCGCGACGGCTCCAGCGTCAGGGTCACCCCGCACGGCTTGGAGAAGGTCCCGGGCATTTTCATATCCAGGCTCGTCCCCGGGGGGCTGGCTCAGAGCACGGGCCTGCTGGCTGTCAATGACGAGGTACTGGAGGTGAACGGGATAGAGGTGTCAGGAAAAAGCCTCGATCAAGTTACAGACATGATGATTGCAAACAGCCGCAACCTGATCATCACGGTCAGACCCGCCAACCAGAGGAACAACGTCGTGAGGAACAGTCGGACTTCGGGCAGCTCCGGCCAGTCCACTGAGTCAAGCCTTCCCAGCAGCACTCCCAACATTCTGGGAAATCTGCTGCAAGGAGAAGAGGAGAGCGATGAGGAGGACATTATTATTGAAGACAGCGGGGAGCCACAGCAGATCCCAAAAGCTGCACCTACCAGCGAAAGCGTAGAATCCTTATCACAAATTGAACTCCTCCACGAGTCCACACAAAATGGATTCCTTCCTTCCAGTGAGATGAACTCGAATCACTCAGCAGGCAGCGTTAGCATGGAGTATGAAGCACCAGAGCCAGAGCGTAAGTCGCTAGAAGAAGATGGAACCATAATAACACTATGAAATGACATTGGTGTGCTTTGTATAAGTAAGGATGCCATACATGTTTTAATTGGGCTTAATATATTATACATTTTATACCTCTCCATCTACCATGCACTGCAGTTAGATTAAAAGGAGGGAAAAAAGTAAATACAAGAAATTCAAAATTACATAAGTTGACTAACTTCATTAATTCTGCACTTCAATGTAAATAATTCACAAAGCTGGAAGATAATTGATAAATGGCTGAAATTGAATGAGGAAAATTTAAATTGAAAATGAAGGATAGCTAAGAGATGGCTGTGAGCTTTCTTTTAAAGGTACTTGATTTTTATTATTTTTTTAATGCCGTACACTACTGGTTCTGTAGAAGTAGCCTTCCTTACGTGTGAGGCTGACTGTCTCATGTACTGTGGCTTCATGTTCCTCTGAAGTGCTGCTTACGTGTGATGGAGCTGCTTTAGCCCCCTCGCTCCTGTCCTGGCTGCTGCTCTGCTGGCAGAGCTGTTGGTGGGCTCTGTGCAAGAGGAAACTGGGAGAAAGCCAGAGGTGGGCTGGGAAGAGATGGGGGCGGCTGGTCTGGTCCCCTGGCTGACACAGGGACAGCAGGGCTCGGGGGGCAGCACCTGCAGTGGGGCTTTGGAGGTCACTGTTCCTTTGTGAGTGAATGTGCAACCACAGGCTCGTTAGTCAGGCAGCACTACTGGTTTTAATGGCCAGGCAAGCTTACTTTTAATGACTAATTTTGAAATTCAAATGTGAAAGTCTTAACACTAATGCATCAAAGACCTGTTCTCATTCTAGTTTGCAATATTTAAGGATATCATTGGATTTAGTTACTAATCCCAGTAAATTACAAACAAATCAAATGTAAACAATGCTTTGGAAATAGCATAATGTAATCTCTGTTAAAATTGCAGTTCCTAGTAGAAACTCTGAAGATTTCTACTAGCAAAGGCTTGTTGGAATGAGTC
This sequence comes from Edolisoma coerulescens, assembly GCA_013397115.1. Classification (NCBI taxonomy): domain Eukaryota; kingdom Metazoa; phylum Chordata; class Aves; order Passeriformes; family Campephagidae; genus Edolisoma; species Edolisoma coerulescens. The sequence goes on from VWZW01003300.1 coordinate 583,954, forward strand.
CGGATTATATAAAGGTGACTTTCTTCAAACTTGAACAAGTTAGAACAGTTTAAGTTAAATCCCTGGATTAAAAAAAGTTTTAAATCAGGATGAGGCTTTAGTACACCTTGTTTGAGCCATATGATATTAACTTATTCATAATTAGGAACTATCTGTAAATGCAGGTCTTTGTGTGCCCCTGGCTGAGTGTTGTGGATGTTACAGAGTTGCTCTGTGTGAAATCACTGATGACAAGTCCTGATGCTGCAAGAGCAAAGGTGTGTGTGTGACCACTGCACTCACTGGGACAGGTGCAGGGGAGGCTTCTAGCATTGTTTTTATCCTTCCCCTTTTTGTATCTCCTGCTTTACCACTTTGGCCCTCGGTTCCCAACCTGACCCTCCTTTGGGAACAGAAGCTGTGGCCAGAAAATGAGATAGGGACTAATAGGATTGGGGAGAAGGATTTCCCCAGGGATCCCGTGGCCTCTGTCAGCCTGTAAGGAGGAGTAGGGTGCTACCAGTTCTGTCCTGTGGTCCTGCGCTCCCCAGAGCAGGAGTCAGGTGCTTGGGAGCATGTTCACCCTCTGGGAAGATGTGATGAGTGGGAAGGGAGACTGACCCCTTTGTTTTTTTCCCCTCAGTCTATTTGAGGAAAATCTACCTCTGGTAACTTTACTAACAGGAGACCAACTGTAAGTTTAATGTTAGGGCATCTGGAAAAGTCGTCACAGACTATCAGAGGCTAAACCTGTGTTTGTTTCAGGTTTTTGTGATGATGCAAACACTGCTGCAGAAACAAATCCCTGCTGTTTGATGTTACAAAATGTACCTTTGAAATTGGTATCTCATGAGCAGTAGTTTCCTCAAACCGCCAATGCCATTGGAGTCCAAGATGCCAAGAGAGGCATTCATACTCCTTAGGATTTATGGAGAATAGGCACAGCAGGCAGTGGTACTCTGCAAATACAGGTGAGGGGCTCTTTTGTCACACTTATTTATGGTTTCTTCAGTGTGTGTGTGGAGAGCCCTGGAGTCTTTTACAAGAGTAAGATCTTTCAAGTGTTTCACTTGTTTTGCTAATAATTATTAAAAATGAAGCAACTACATCCACTTAGTGTGAAATGAGAAAAAGAAATGTTCATTCTGCAACATGGAGACTTTACCTGTACATGTTTTCTCTCAGTGCTGCTCTACACTTCCTTTCTTTATGGAAGATTGTTTACTTTGAAAATATCCTTTTTTATTTTCCTTCATCAAAAGACTTTCCTTCCTGTATGAAATCACAGAGAAGGGTGAGACTCATTATTCTGCTAGTTTGCACTTCTGTGCCTTTGGTTTACTTGAATGTATTGTGAATAATCAAAGGAATAAAGGCACGTGGATGGGAAGAGGAGAGAGGTCCACAGGTACAGAGAATGAACTGGTAGTGCACTTAATGCAGGTGTAACGTTCTCATTCCATGGAAATCCACTCTGGGGCTGGTGTGGTCCGTGAGGATTTTGCAGCTCAGATCACAGCTGGGAGGATGGACTTGCCTGGGAGGGCTGAGTCTGCCCAGGAAACTGGGCAGGCCCCAGCCCCGAGGCTGCTGTGCTGCCAGGCACGTGCATGGGTGGTTTGGATACTGTAAATGCCAGTATTAAGGACTTGTAGAAATTTAGCTGGGGTCCTACTCTAAACTGCATGAGACTTCATCTCTTAGGACCTTTCCTGCAAACTGAGTAATCTAAAAGTGAGATAATGTTCTTTTTGACATATATCATCTGTTTCACAGAAATTTGGTAACATGTAGTAAAACTAAGTATTTGGGACTTGATAAAAACTTTAAAGAATAAATCTAAAAAATGTGTATTTACAATTACAATGACAGGCTGCACAGCATGTAATTGCTTAATGCTGCAGTTACCATAAAGTTTCTAAAGTTCTTCCATATCTTACTAATGCATACACTGTTAATTAAAAAAGATTTTTAAATTGCTACTTCAGGATGATCAATGGTTGATTATGAGTGGCTAAATTTAATTTTATATATAAATGATACTGGGGTTCAGTATAAGGTTTTTTAAAATATGCTGATATTGTTAGCCTTTCATTCACTACCTCCTAAATTTTTAACATCTATACTGTTTTCTCCCTGGAAGACAATACTTAAAGGCTTGACTGTTTTATATAGATTTTATCTATAGCTACAAAAAGGAGAAAAAAATCCAGAAGTGATAGCGAGGATGCTGCGCATGATTGACAATATTACGCTGCTACTGATGTAATCTTTGTGTATTAAGTATCCTGTGTGTGTAAATTGTATTTTCAATCCAGATTTTATAAATTAATTTATGAAATACCCAAATTATTTCAGAACGGAATGAAAAACTACAATTCATTTGACTAGTGTTATATGTTGTGTACATGCACAGAGGGGGACAAGTGATTCCTCCCTTGCCCACTGGGAGATCTAAGTGCACCTTAATAGGAAGAAGAACAAATTCTTAATAGAATTAAGATGCATTTACTTTGAAGTTCTGCTATGGTACTGGAGAAGTCAAGCCTAACTGTGAGTCATGTGTTTTTTTCCACACCTGAATTAAATTTAGGACAATGTTCTCACAAGCTGTCTTTAACATGTGTATTTTTGTGAATATTATGTATTTTCTAATTAAATTTTACTTGCAATGTGATTTTTACATGAATGAACTTGTTTAAAATGTCAAATATCAGTATTTTTCTTACAACTTTAATGTATAATGTACATTGGTATCTCACCGAATGAAGATTGATTTTACAAAAATCAAGCTAGATGTAGTTGTATATTAGTCTTATATTTTTACAGACCGAAATAATAAATGGATATAGAAATAAAATGGGTTTTTGTTGATTACTTTGTCAGCTAAATCAAAATGAGGAAGAATGTATCCTTTTTCTCAAGTGTGTCAGTAGATGGGCTTAATTCGTTCCTGCTGGCCGGCTGCCCAGGCTGTGCGTTCCTGGCGGGGATCTCCGCCTGCCCCGTCCCTGCCCTGGGGTGGCGCTGGGCGCTCCCGGGTGCCCCGGGCACTGCCCCGGGCTGCAGCGGTGCCTCGGGCACCGCCCCGGGATGCGGGGGCCGGCCCGGGCACCGCCCCGGGCTGCGGGGGCCGGCCCGGGCACTGCTCATGGGAGAGCTTTAGGTCCCTCCTGCTGCATCACCTGTGGCAGGTGCTGCTGCTGTCGCTGCTCCTCTGGGTATCTGCTACAGGTGCCGCAAGTGTGACAGTCTGAACTCAAACACATCTCGCTTGCAAATGTTTTCTCCCATCTCTTTTGCCTTGGCAGCTCTTGTAAACTTTCACCCCGGGAGGAGAGACTCGGGCTGTGCTCAGCCCCTTGTGTGTGGCTTTTGTTTCTGCTGCTNGGCTGCAGCGGTGCCTCGGGCACCGCCCCGGGATGCGGGGGCCGGCCCGGGCACCGCCCCGGGCTGCGGGGGCACTGCCCCGGGCACCGCCCCGGGCTGCAGCGGTGCCCCGGGCACGGCTCCTGGGAGAGCTTTAGGTCCCTCCTGCTGCATCACCTGTGGCAGGTGCTGCTGCTGTCGCTGCTCCTCTGGGTATCTGCTACAGGTGCCGCAAGTGTGACAGTCTGAACTCAAACACATCTCGCTTGCAAATGTTTTCTCCCATCTCTTTTGCCTTGGCAGCTCTTGTAAACTTTCACCCCGGGAGGAGAGACTCGGGCTGTGCTCAGCCCCTTGTGTGTGGCTTTTGTTTCTGCTGCTTCGGGGCTGAGCTCAGAGTTGTGCTCTGCACCTCCCTCGTGTCTGCGGGACTGGTTTGTTTGTGTGCTCAGTACTTTCCATCCCTGCAGCCAGGGCCGTGGGAAGGGGACAGCAAGGCTGGGATCGGCATTAGCTCAGAATGCAGCCCAAAGAACCCAGGCTGCTGCCCTGGGCACTGGAGCTTGAGTGTCTTGGAGCTGGGGGAGTTCTCTTTGCACAGGACACTTGGAAGGAATGCTGAAATCAGTGTGGCATTCCTGAGATGGTGTGAGCTCTCTGCAATGCATCCTCTGCGGTGCTCCCGGCTCGGGCACAGGGCGCGGGGTCACCCGCTGAGGCAGCAGGAGCAAAGACTGAGGAACGTGTCCTTGGGAATGCCTCTATCTGGGAGGATAAAGCCAGCCTGATAGGGCTGGCTCTGCAGAGGAGGCACAGTACAGGAGCTGGTCTGGGACGCTTCCAGGGAATGAGGCTGAAGTGCACTCACACAGGTCAGCAACGCTGCTTCTACAAAGCACTCATGCCTACAGTAGTTATCTTAAACTGAGAAACCCATTTAAAGGAAGACTCTAACTTGCCCTACTGCTGCCTCCTTGAGGAAGGAATGCAGCTGTTAACTGCATCTGTCCTTTCAACCCAGCAGCATTTAACTTTTCTCAAGGTGATGAGCTCTTAACAAAGCATTAGGACTTGGGTTATTTTATGAAATTGAAAATGCATGTATGGTTACAGATACAAAGACAGGATTTTTGTAAGTAATCAAGTAAAAATCCTGCTCTCCCTGGTATACCAATAGGAGAAAGAGATAAACCAGTGCTAAATACCCCTTTGAAGTTTTTTTATCTTCAAATTAGCTGTGGCATTCTAGTTACAGGCTTTCCAGAATTCTTCTGAACACGTGTTCCTTGCAGTGCAAGTGTCACACTCAGATACTAGGATATAGTTGCATGTGGTAATGTGAGAGAGGAATAATCATCTTTAAGGTAGCTTCATAAATGGCTTCCCGTGCTAACATGAGGGAAGATGTGTTGGATGGTAACAATATTCTTGGATGCTGTAGAAGTATGCAATAAATGGTACAGCTGGTCCTTGGGGAGGCGAGATTGCAGCCAAGATGTAGGAATTCAGACTCCTTGTGCAGCTCTGACAGATCACTTGTGTACTTTTCCTCTCACATAGGAGATAAATTTGTCTCTGGGGACTTAATGTCGTGTGCTTGATTTAAAAGTGCTTTAGAGCCATGAAGCACAAAGCGATTAAAGAAGTCCTGTGCTCTTAAACCAGCAGTTCTTATACAGAGTTCAGAAGTGTTGCTAGTATGATATCATTTCCTGTCTTTCCAATTAACATTCCTTTCTATTGAACAACTATTTTATTACCTGTTAGCATAAGGAAATACCTGGCATTTCATCAGTGAGAGGCTTGTTTCAGGCTCGGTGGTGTTATGTTTAAGAAGGTGTACAAGAGTGTATTTATTGTCCCCACATCAGAGCACGGTTCTTGTCCTGTGTGGTGCAGTGATTTCTCCAGAGTGCTCTCGTGAGCACCTGGCCATACCCAGGTACTGATAATGGCTTTTTTGTAACCACAGGTGGAATGGCAGTGCTCAGAACTGAGGAACAGATGAGAACAGCAGCTGATGTGAAAGGAGCCAGAGAAGGTGGGGACACCACCCAGTGTGGGGGGTCATACTTTTATAAACGGTATTTTGTTGGTGTGGTTACAACACACAAAGCTGGTGTGTATCACAGACTGTCCTGTCTAAATCAGTTCTGAAAATGGCCTCACTAGCCACAGCTGCAAGAGAAAATGCAGATAAAAGTAGAAAGTAGGAAGCAAATAGGAGATTGACTAATGAAGGAGGTGAGAGTCCCAGCATATTGCAGGAAGGAATACCTAACTCTGCAATGGGCACAAGTTTGTCTGTTCAATGAAGCTGTATAAGGTGGTCAAATAGAAGATCCTGTCTCTAACTGCAAGTCTGGTCCCTTTAGACCCTCACAGCTGTAGCAGTAAATTCTAGGCACGAGAAGAGTATTCCTCTTGTGAGACACTGGAATTTCTCAAAGCCTTTGCCTTCTTTTTTCTTTTTTTCTTTTGCTTCTTTGCTGTTGTTCTGGATAGTGTGGAGCCAATTTAAAAAAAAGGTGGGATTTTTTTTTCTGTTGGAGGGTACAAATGATTTGAAATTCTTAAAATGCTGAAGAGAATGAGTTGAACGTAGAAACATAGATTTCTCTGACTTTGTGAGTGCTGCATAAGGTTACATAAAATGCTTGGTCTTGTAATTCTGAAATTTAAAAACCTAATAGCTTAAATCTCGTAATAACCTTGTTACTAAGTCTGCCATTCATACTCTTTCTGTCCTGTGCAACAAAATGAGAAAAGTAGATATATTTTTGCAAACTTGTGAGTTAAGAAATGGACTAAAACTTTAAGCAAAAAACTGCTTGCAAAAGAGCATTTGGTTGTTTTATTAAACACTGAAATGCTATTAACTGTCTTTCAAATATGGTTCAGGTGGTTAGTAACTGGATCTCTCTATTGTAGAAAGGAATGCGGAAAGAAAGGAAGGAGGAAGGGGTGAAGGACAAGATTGGTTGTGACCTAGGCAGTGTGTCACAGGTTCTGCGCTGCTCAGTCTGGAACTGAACGTCTCTAACCTCAAATCATTTCAATACTCACAAACGGGGATAGAGAAATTCCGAGCTCCTTAGAGCTGCATTTTCCTCTGCAGCCCTTTAATTTCCCGGTGACTAAACTAGAGCCGAGCCCGCCCCGCTCCCGCAGCCGCTCCCGCCC
>VWZW01003300.1:592536-629650 GCA_013397115.1 Edolisoma coerulescens
CTCGCACTAGGGATGTCCCCCCGCCATTCCGCCCGTTTTTGGCCCCTCACAGCCTGAGTTTGGCCAGGGCGGGGTTTGCTCGGGGCTCTGGAGCTGGCCCGGGCGCTGCAGGGGCGGGTGGCGGGGCCGGGCCCGGCCGGGCCCTCAGGGCGCCATCTTGGCCGCGGGCAGCGCTGCGGGGCCNGCACACCCCGGCACACCCCCAAAAAAACACCTGCGGAGCCCCGCACACCCCATCAGACCCCTCACACCCCCACAAACCCCTGTGGAGCCCTGCACGCCCCTACACACCCCTGAAGACGCCTGGGAGTTAGGCACATCGCATGTGCAAAGTGCAGAACGCGAGAGATTGGTGAGTGCATTCCTGAAAGGTGGTGATTGCTTTGGTGGTAGGGCATCGCCTGCTCAAAGCCCGTGGCTGGAATCAATAGCTCTTCACCGCTGGCTGTATTCTGTCTGATTTGCTATTGGGTTCATTCACTCACCTCTGCAGCTTGGGAGCTTATGCTAAGATTTTTTATGTTCCTCCTGCTTTTTGCCATCAGTCAGGCAAGCACCTCACGTTTCTAGCTCCAGTGAAGGGAAGGTGGTAAATTTGTTCAGATGGATCCCACGAGGTTTTGAACCTCTTGTGAGCCTTCTCTTGCCAACCTTTCCTACCCCAGGCTCTTGTATCTGCTGTTCTCTTATTGTTTCCATGGGTCAGTGCTGGTTACCTTTTTAGATGGGATTCTTTATGTGAAAGCATGATTGGAAAATGTGTCTACTCAGACACGCACAGCTGCTTTGGTTACCAGTGTGGAAATTTGCTGTTTCCATTTCTTTGGCTCCTTGTCCTTGAAGGGGATGTACAGATAGCTACAAAATCTCTGCTTGTACTGATAATACTTTTTGTTATTTTTAAATGCATGTGTTGATCCTCCAGCCATACTCACCAGTTACAAGACTTAGTCTTGCTGATTTGAATTAGAAGACAAAGCTCAGTCAAAATTTCCCTCCTCCAATTAGCACAGTAAAGTCTAGGAAGAGAAGCACGTGGGTTTTTTCCCGATGCACTGCTGTGCTCTGGCGTTTGTGCTGAGCACTTGAGTAAATCTTCAGTAAGATAAATCAAAATACATTGCCCAAGGGGAAATCAATGCTGTTTCATGGTGTGGGGTGTGAGAACAGTCCTGCTCTCGGTGGATGATTGCTGTACCTGGAGCATCCTTTCCCTTTGTCAATGCTGACTCCTGTTGAACCCGGCTGTCGCTGTGGCTCTGCAGGCTGTGCACAACGACTCTGCAATCAGATTTGCACACCATTTCCTTCCAGCACAGGCTGCTGCTGCAACAGCAGCTCTCTTGGGTCTTGGATTGATCATTTTCTTTTACCCTGAAGGAAAGATGGTTTACATTTTTTTCTTGTCTGCTCTGCCATTTTTATCCTGGGTTTGTGCACCATCTTTCTGGCTCTGTTCCAAGCTCTTGTTCAGAGTTGCAGCAGTTGTCATACCAATTACAGCAGCATTGTGCTGTAGGAGTGGCTTTTCCCTACTCCTTTCTGACTCCAACATTAGAAGTTTGTACCTTATCTTTGGAAATTCCAGGCTCAAATTTTAATCTGATGTAGTTTACCCAAATATGAACCTTACCCCAGCCCACCAATCTGTTCTTCACCGTGTTTTGTGGTAGAGGAGGATTTTCCTGCCTGCCATGTACCCAAAATAATTAAGTGGAACAAACCTGAAATGGATCTGCTTCATCTCCCCCATTCTGTATTAATTCTGGATTTTGATTTAACGTTAAGAAAAATAAGTAAGAAAAATCTGAGAACACTTAGAGCACTATAAAGGCACTTGATCTGCATTGATCTACTCATTCTGATAATAAAAACACCATAAAATCTTACTAGGAGTAATTTTATATGTATATTGCTTTGTTTATACTCAGTTGTTAAAAACACATCTTCCTAAAAAACCCGAAGACACACAAGAGTCACATGACCATCAGTAAAATGTACAAGTACCTGTTGGAGCTTATAAAGCTTGATCCATGGATTAAACGGCCTACAGCAGTTATTTATGCTTTATTTGAGATTCTAGATTAAATATCTCAAAATGCCCAGAAATTTCCCTGCACTATTAGCCCCATGCCAGGTTCTCTCCATTCTAGCTAAAACATCCTTACCCTTTTCTGTGTGGTTAAAGAAGACCCTCTTGTAGCTCCAGTGAGCCTTTTGTGACTCAGCCCCTCCATTCCTCACAGGTGCCAGTGAGCCCTGGCTACAGCTGCCCCACTCCACAGCTCTGGCAGGTACCAGAGCAGGCTCCGGCAGCTTCGGCTGCAGGAAGAATCCCGTTCAGTTCCTGCAGATCCGGGGCAGACAGCAACTGCCCGAGAGAATAATGGCTGTTGAGTGTGGCATGGACAGGAGATGGTGCACACTGATTTCATCCTCAGCTGTCGAACTCCAGCGAATCTTCAGAAAAACACAGTTTATATAGAGTAAAGAATTCAGTAAAGAATTGTAACTTGGCCAAATTCAGTCATATTTTCCTGGAAATGGGAAAATATGTCCCAGATGAGGGTAGTTTTCTGCCAATTTAAAATCCCAGCTGTAGCTTATGAAGGCGTCAGGGCTTTTCAAAAGAGCTAAACAACGCATACTTTTCCTTAATTTCATTATCTGAATTGGTTTGGTTTTATTCCCTAAAACTTTCCAAAATTGTTAAACCTGCAACAAATACCCAATCTGGAAAAAAGATCAAAGCTGGAGGTTCTGCAAGGCTGGGCTGCCCATGCAAACAATGCTGTGTAACTGGGACACCAGTAAGAACCTGAAGGCTGGGCTGGTAACACAGAAACTGCCTTGAGTTGGGCTTGAACAAGTACAGTGCTTTAAACTTTATTTGTTTTTAAAGAAAAAATTTGAAATTTTGCCTAATGGTATATTCATGCTTGCAAGCACCTTGGAATGATGACATTAGTGAAGAAAAGAGAAAGGGATCTAATCTCTCAGAGAAAAGCGAGTTATCAGGATTCACTCTTTGTGTTTGGCATATCCAGAGGTGGGCTGAACAGAAAGGACCTTGTACTAAATATAAATTACAAACATGGCTGGGTAAGTCTGCTGGGTTGTAAGAATGTAACACCTCCAGAGGGAACAGAGCAGGGGAAGGAACCTTCTCTTGTGAAGTTTGCAGCTCTACGGCAGAAAAGCTTTTCTGCTGTAAAGCTTGAACTTTGTATGGGGGAAACTGTGATTTCAGACAGTTTTATTCAAAGATGTTATCTGTGCCCTGGCTGAATGGGGTGCTGCAGTCTTAGGGAAAGGACAGGAAATCTATTTTAGAGAACTTCAGCATGTGGAGTTTAAAGAAACCCTTCGTATCTTCTGATGGAAGGAAGCTGAACATTAGCAACTCTTGCTGTTTTCAGCTTATAATAGCTCTTGTGTTCTTAAAGCTGGAAATTTTCTTTCAATGGCATTGGCTGAGGATCTTGTCAAATATTTATTTTAAGAGTATTTTTTAACCCTTGTATAATTGCAGACTTATAAAACATAACCTCCAAAAAAAATCTCCTGCTGCTGGTATGAAGAAAAAGTGCACATTTGTTAGATAATTGTTCTTGAGGCTTTTTACTGCCTTTTTTTCTACAAATATTGTAATCTGTAGACCAGCAGCTGCTCCTCTTGAGGTGGGGTTTGCTCTCTTGTCCTGGCTAAGGTGCTGTCTGATGGTTTTTCCTGACACCTGGAGTTGATTCTCAGAAATGGAAGTGGGAAATTGGGAGTGGGATATGAAACATTCTCTGCGTTCCTTTACTGGTCCACCTGAGCTCAGTAATGAGCAGAAGTTATTGGTGAGTCTGACTGGAGGATCTAGGAAAGAGCCATGTGCTTAACAGTGCTTCCCAGTGATTGAGGAATCACACACTTCTGGCTGCAGTCTCCATAGATTGATAGGAGACCCATTTTCTGAGAAGAATTCTCAGGAGGGCTAAAGAGCTGTGTGGAGTTCAGGTTTTGCTTCAGGTACGAGACAGTAAGCTGTGTCTTATCAGAAACCGATCACTGGAGTAAGAAATCTTTCCAATGTTGAGACTTTGAATTTTTTTAATTCTGCAGATCATCCTTCAAATGTAGCTTGAGGGAGGTGTCAGGCTCACTCTTTGCTGTATATTAGCAGTTTCTCTTCTTGAAGGCTCCAGAGCAGCACATATTGCAATTTCTGTTGTTCTTTGCCACTGACAATGTGTGATCACATGTATGTCACGCTACTTCTTTGTGTCCTAATTTACCTCACAAGATAATATTTGGTGTTTTCAAAGTGCTATGAGATTTTTCTGACAGCCTTGAAGAAAAATATTTGTTAAATTAATACTAAACCGTACCAGATGGGAAAGATGAGAGGAGAGAAAATAGAGCAGAGTATTTCAAAACTGGGGGTGTACTATGTTCATATTTAAAACTCATTAGTTTTGAAGTGCTGAATACTACAGGCCTTTTTTTTTAATAATGGGGAAAATAAAAAAATCTTGCGTGTGCTTAAATATTTAATGTTAAGAACTTTAGGGGGATGTTCAGTTTATTTTACCTGCAGCTATGCTTGAAGTTCATCCAGTTCCATCTCAATTTGGACTGATGCATTAACTGCTTTGAGAGGCCTAGCTGGTTCTGTGTTGAGAAAGAAAACCGTTTCAAATGGGAACATTCAGGGGAGGGGATGCAGTAGGCCCAGAAGTCAAGATTTCAGCTGTCACACTGCTCTGCAGTTTGCAGTTTTCAAGTGGGAAAGAACAGAAGTCAAAATACAAAAGCACTGCCTGTTCCCACCTGAACCGACTGTGTTTGACTGCACTTAGAGCAGGTGGAAAAAGGCTTTGCAGCAGGCGTGTCCTTGCCACGCTGTGCCAGGCAGGACAGCACAGGCACAAACATCGGGGTTTGTGCAGCACGTGAGTTACACACACAGCAACGGGGGGACACTGCAGAGCCATCACTGCTCCAGAGACAGCACTTGGGGCAAAGCTCTTGTATAAACAGGTGCCACTTACTGGGGAGAATCAGCTTTTAATTAAGCCATCATGCTGCAATGGCACCAGGAAAAAAATGGTCTCATTTATGTGCAACAAAGAAGTTAAAATAACAATCCAGATTCCTTTTTTTAGTCAGTGCTAAGATTGGCTTCTGACTTCCTGTTCTCTAATGGGAGGGATTAGGCCCTTTATGTTTTGAAAGATACTGAGCCAATTCTTGTTACAAAATTCCAGGACTGAGATCAAATGAATGAACGAAAACAAGTAGAAAAAACTTGATTTGTCAGAGAGGCACCTTCATTAGTGCTCTCGTCTCTTTTCTGTCATAGGAATTGTTTTTAAGCTATAATTGGATCTCACTGACAAAAGCTTCTGGCTACATATGTAAAGATTTGTAAAATGCTGCCTTTCTGTAAGCTGGTCTGATCTGTGCCAGAAAATAGGAACCAGAGCTCCTCCCCCCTCTCAGTGCCAGGGACTATTGGTTAGTTCAGCTTGAAATGCACTCTGCAGCACACGGGTGCTGGCTCTGATGCTTGCTCTTGAAAAGCAGGAGAAATCTTCCTTCGGCAGCGTTTTACATAACACTGCCCTGCGCAGAGTTAAAGTGAATTACTGACAGGGCAGGTATTTGCTGGTGCCAGTCAACAGCAGGAATTGTCTCCTCACCCCACGTCCCTCTGCTGCTCCTGTAAGGAACGCAGGAGCAGAGCTGCTGCTCACACACTGATGGAAGAAGTGTTTGCATGTCACACTGCAGCTCTGCAGGCCTGGCTGCTGGGGCAGTGGGGGTGGCTGCAGCTGCAGCAGCTTTGCTGTCTGTGCTTGCATTTCTGTCTGCAGTGCAGGCTCAGTGCCACATTTACACTGTCAGGGCTGGATGTGCTCAGTGTTACAAAACGACCTGTGGGAAATACTTATGGTTCGGGGCTCCTCTTCATAAACCTGGGCTGTGCTGCTGATGCCAGTTCTTCAAAACCCCAAAGCAAGGAAATGATAAAAGCTAAACTCGGCTGCTCTATCTCTGATGTGAAGGCTGCAGGGCACACCTGTGAAAGGTGCTCTTGGGTCCTTTAGCAGAATCACCTGCCTGGATCTCCCTGCAGGTGGCCCAACTGCGACTGTAGCTTTGTTACAGGTGTGCCACTTATACAGCCGGTGTTAAGAGAAAATAACCATGTTTCCCAAATACTAGAATTGCCTTACTAGGGAAGGCTGACTCTTTCCTGTTGCAGGGTTTCTTTGGTTATACTGTTTTTCTCGGTTTGTGCTCTACCAGCTACACATTATATTCCAGCTGAGACAAGGAAACATCCTGCACGATGTATGATGTTAGGGTTAAACATTTCAAATGGATTTTAGTACACTGAGAATTTCTGTTCTTGCCAGCCATAGTTGTGGTGAGCCTGTTGGGAACTTTGTTTTACCATATTTCTGTGGATTACTGTCTCCAAGCATGGTATGCTCCTCTCCTTACTGCTGTAACCATGTAATAGATACTTTTGGAACGGTGTCCCATCAGAGGAATGTCTGTGGAAATTGTGGTCTCAGTGTGACAAAACCAAAAACTTCAGTGTTTATTTTGTTCCTATTTTTATTTCTGCACAGGGGAAAAAAAAAAGCTATAAAACTATTATCTGTTTACAAACATTTAACTTTATAAAACCAGTTCATAATTTATACTCAAGATTCAGTTGGGGTTGAAAATCACTGCAGCTGTCTTCATGCAAGCTGTTCTGTCTCTGAGCTTCCAGTTTAATGTATGCAGTCTGCCACATTAATTCTTGAAGGAGCTCTTAAGTGGGAAGCTGTAAAAGGGGTGATCTTGGACCAAGATACTTTTGAAAATAGGAGACACTCGTCTTTGTTCCTCGTGTCCAAATGGGCTCAAGTAAACAAGCCATTTTATAGTAGCCTTCAGAATTGTGAAAGGTGTTAATAAAATCTCTGCAACTTTTGTAGTACAGGGAAAGCTACTCATAAAGAGAATTCAAGCCTCTGGAAAAAAGGGCCTTAAGGAAGAAAGGGAGGGCAGTAATACTTAACCATATGGGTTTCATTAATGTGGGAATGAGTGAAGTGTTGGAAATGCAAAGCGAATTCAAGAAACACCTGGGCTCCTTTGTGCAGAAGAAAGAGCTGGACTGGAAGTAAAAGGGCAGGAGTGTGAAGGATGAAGGATCCGGTACCAGGTGAAGGGTTTTCAGTCTAAGGAATGCCTTGTGGTCAGGTGTTTGTGGCATCAGTATGTGCTGCTAATGTCCTTTTGTCAGCCGTGTGCGACTTTTGGGGCAAAGTATTGATCTTCCTTAGTTTCCCAGGCAGTGAGAAGTAAGGGGTTTGTACTGCAAATCTAATTTTTGAAAAGAACGAATTTAACCCTTTCCTGTTTCCCAAAATGGAGCACATTCCATCACTGCTCCCGCCGCTCCCGGCCGAGCCCTCGTCCGTGGCCTCGGGCACTCTGTGCTGATGTCGCGGTGTTCCGGGGAAGGGGCTTTGTTGCGGAGCAGCGGCAGCTCCGTGTGCGCCCACGGGCATCCCCGCGCTCACCCGCGCATCCCCGCGCTCACCCGCGCGCCCCCGCGCATCCCCGCGCATCCCCGCGCATCCCCGCGCTCACCCGCGCTCCGCCTGCCGCCCGCTCCCGCCCGTCCCCGCCGGGCCCCTCGCTGCCCGCGCACCGCCCGCCCGGGCTCCGGCTGTTTTATCCCCATTTCCCAGCGTCGCCATTCCAAGGCAGCAATGCTGAACAGCCAGTTTTACACAGGTGCCTCTGGGGGAACGGTGAGAGAGTGAGGGGGTGTGCGGCCGTAAGGAAAATCCAAATAACTCCGAGTTTATGGCTCGGGGAGGGCAGGTTTCTCCTCTCTCGCTTCTGAGGAGTCTTTACTCAGCAGTGACATTTTTTCCTGTGGTAACAAGCGCAGCCGAGCAGATGGCGAGTGTGAACACACGGACTGCGGCTCTGCCTGCAGTCGGGAACAGGGAGCAGGGCTGGCGCTGCCTCCCAGTTTCCAGGGGTGTTTACAAGTTAATGGACTTGTTCCACTTGAAATAACCCATGGTATGTGCTGGGTTCAGCAGTCAAGAGATCCTTTAGGAGTAATCGAGGAAAGCGGGAGGTTTTTAGACACTGAGCTTGTGGGGTTTTTCTCCTATGACTGATTTTAGCACATTTGTCTTTAATATGAAACTGCAAAGAAAGGCAGAAGGAACAGCAGTGGATAGCAACATGCCGCCTTCACCTGAAGGAGCCAACAAGGAGGATGGAAAGGGACTGTTTAAAAGTGCCTGGAGTGACAGGACAGGGGGCAATGGCCAGAGGGCAACGTTAGATGGGATATTGGGAAGAAATTCTTTGCTGTGAGGGTGGTGATGCCCTGGCACAGGTTGCCCAGAGATGCTGTGTTTGCCCCACCTCTGGAAACGTCCAAGGACAGGTTGGACAGGGCTTGGAGCAACCTGGGATAGTGGTTTTGTTGGGGTTTGTGTAAAATGTTCCTCACTTCAATAGCAGTTTATTCAAACAGGACTGAAGGCCACGTTCCTGTTGGGAAAGGGAAGGGAACCGTACTTAGCTCACATTTGACTTGAAAGGTAAGGTCACAACTTCTGGGAAAGACCAAACTGCTTGCTCTGAATGTGCATAAGTGTATTTTTAATACTTAAATGCTGTCAGTGATTGACTGTACCCTTTAGGAAGGCTTCTCTCCGAGTGAAGCGCTGTCCCGTGCCTTGGGATCAGGCTGTGAGCACAGCAGGGTCCTGAGGGCACAGCGGGTCGTGGCTCCCGGGGGAAGGAAGGCGCAGCTCTGCGGCAGCTGCAGTGTGGTTACATCACGGTTACACTGTATGGTTTCACTGTGCGGTTACACCGTGGTTACACCGGGGTTACACCGTGTCTGTCCCCGCGTGTGCGCGCTCCCGCTCCCGGCGGTTCGCGCTCGGAACGGAGCCTGCCCAGCCCGGCGCTTCGCTGGGCTCCGGGGCTGTGTGACATCATTGGCAGCCAATCGGGGAGTGCTTTAGGGCAGAGTTTAGAGCTCTTCCATAATATATTTATATTCAGTGCAGATATTTTTGGGCTTCAGTAGCATTCATTTTGTCGCAGACTCCATGTGTCAATACGGCTTGGGGAGAAAAAAGAAAGGTATGAGCATGGCATGTTCGCCCTGGGTTTCGCACTTCAGCCGGGCACTGAAACGCCGTAGGGATGCAGCTGTGCTGGGAAGGATTTCGCACTTAGGCTGGTCTGGGGGTGCTCCCTGCTGGGCTGCGCCTGCTTGGACACACCTGCAGGGACTGCCCACTGCCCTGGCTCGCCGGGAGCAGACACGCAGGACACGCGTGTGTGTGTCTGTCTGTGTGCACCGGCCCCACAGCCGGGCCGGGCTCACCCCGCGGCTCCCCTCGCTCCTCCTGGCCGGGCTGGCTGTGGTTTGGGTGCCCCGGGCTCCCGTGCCCTCCCCCGCCCTGGTGTGCCAGGTGCCCTGCTCTGCCTGCTGGCACGCAGACACTGTGGTTCTCTGCTAGCTGACACAACTTGAAGGAGAACTCTTCCCTGACCGTGTCTCTTCCAGAAAAGTCTGGTTAATCCATGCAGAACCCCCACCATTCCTGTTTAACTCCTTCCTTTCCTGAGTGCCCTCTGTAGCAGGACCTTGTGGGATTGCAAAACTATTATAATTTCCAGCCCAGAAGACAAAACAGTATTTCTTTTTACAAAAGAAGAAACAGAGGCTTGTATCTGGAGTGGGACTATCTGGGCTGTTCTTCTCCTGCCTAAGTGCTGTGGCTGTGCTCTTGTCAGGTTGCTAAAAGTCACATATTCACATATGATGGGCCTGCAAAGCATAGAAGTGCAGTGCTGACTTCTTCAGCCTCTTGGGATCCCAAATATTTTATGTGCTCCAGAGCAAGAGGCTTGGGAAGAAGTCTTTCAGGTGCTGTCTCTATCTCTAGCAGGCTGCTCAGCGTTCACAAAGGATTTAGAAAATGAGGCATACAATGAGATGAGAAAGCTTGTTGACATGGTTATTTTGAGATCACAAAAGGGACTGCCAACTGCAGAGAGCTGCAGACAGGCCTTGCAACACTGAGAGGCTGAGAGAAAAACTCTAGCCAAGACAAGGTGTCAATAAATTATGATGCAAATGGCGCTGAGGCGAGGGACCCTCACATGAGTGGTGTTGGTCTATGAACCAGCATTTTTCATTAAAGAAAGAGATCATGAAGTAATCCAGATGGCCTGGGGGAAACCTGCAGCTCACAGGTCAGTTACAGGCAAGAAAGAATTGAAAGTTAGGAACTATTAGGAAAAGTACAAAGACAGAAAATCAAAACCATCTTGTGCCCCTCTCTACATCTGTGGTTTCATCTTTAACTTTGACTGAAATTCTGATCCTGTTGCAGCAGGACTAGAAAAGGCATCTGGAACAGGAGTTGGTAACCACATCCCTTTGGGAAACAGCTAAGCAGATTTTAGTCTTCTCTTTTCCACACTCAACAAGAATCCACTAGAGTTTTGGAAATCTGAAATTGCATGAGACAGTAAGTAGAAATTATCAAGAAATAGTCTCCAAATGAACTAAGGGAGGGGTTTTTGACATGTGATGTATCACTAAAGTTTGGAACTCACTGTTGCAGCTGTAACTGAAAGATTATTTATGTATGTTAAATTTCATCAATTTAGCAAAGTTATCTTTCTATTTCTAGGAACTCTTACGCTGCAAATTCCTATAGGTTAGGGGAGTATTTCAGGCAGGAATGCTGCATACTTGCCCTGTTTTTATTATCTAAGCATCAGCTGCTGGTCTCAGCTGGAAACAAGTTCCTCAGCTTTGGTTGGACAGTGAAGGCATGCTGGCTATTCTTGTATTTGTGGGCAAATTTCTGCTGTACCACCACAGAACAGCATCCCAGCTGCTCACTAGAGGTTGACATACAAGCCAACCCTCACTGATCTTTATTTCCTGTGGTATTACTCTTGGAAAATGAGAGTAATTTTCCATCTCCTGCGACTTGTGGGTGGGTCAGTCTCTGTTTGTCTGAATGCCTTCCCAATGAGCATTAGAATGTTGAGTCTTTTGCCAGGCTAAATCTAACACTTCCAGTTTTGCCACATTTGCAGGATCTGCTGGAGTGTCCAAGGTGCTTTCCGTCCCCGTTCCTTCTCTTCCTCAGGCTGAGGGAACCAGCAGGCTCAGCCTCTGCCCGTGATGTGTGCCCAGCCCTGTGAGCACGCTGGTTCTCCTCCTGCTGGGCCTGCTCCCAGCGTCAGTCCAGCAAACCCTCCTGGCCTGGGAGCCCCAGGCCAGCCAGGCCCCGACTGAGGGGTCACTCCCTCAGCCTGGCTGTGCTCGGCCCCACCTCGGCTCTGTCCCCTCTCCCCTGCCAGAGCCTGCTGGGTCAGGGCAGCTGCTGCTCTCTGAGGAGCACCAGCCCTTCCTGCAGAGCTGCCTTCTTGCCAGCTGGTAATTAGGGTCACTGACTACTGCCCACCCTTATTAGATCCATGCTGACTCTTTCTGATCACCTCCTTCACTTTGGAGTGCTGGAAATGGATTCCAAAAGGTTTTGCTCCATATTTTTGTTGGGATTGAGGTTAGGCTGAACATCCTGTAGTTCTTCCTCCTCAGCCTCCTGGAAGCTGAGCATGACATTTGGCTTTTTTCCAGTCATCAAGAACCTGCTCTGATTGCCCTGACATTTAAGCTGATTGACAGCAGCCTCACAATGATGTGAACCAGCAGCTTTAGCATCCCCAAATGCACCCGTCTGGTCCCAAAGGTTTAGTTAGAGTTTGTTGTTTTGTTGTTTTTTGTTTGGTTTTTTTTTTTTTACCAGCTTGCTGTAATAGTCCCTCTTTGGATCTGCATGTCTTAGGCACTTCCTCTTAGCCCACTTAGTCCACTTGTGCAGACTGGGAGCTTTGCCTCTCATTTCCCAGTGATTCAGCAGCAGTACCTCAGATAAGAGTGAAGTAGTTCCTTTAACTCAGGCTGGTAACAGGAGTTCCTCCATGAGTTTGGTGGATGCAACCAGAGGAGTGGTTTTGGAAGTGGTTATGGCACAGTTCTGGGAAGTCACCCCCAAAAATGCCCCATGTCAAGGGGGTACAGAGCAAGCATGTGGTGGTACCTGCAGGTCAGAGGGGAGGTGTGTCTGTGAGTCAAAATACCTGTAACATTACATTATAGAAATAGTAAGGTATTAGTCATCAAAGCATCAGATTTACTATCACAGGGATCTAAAAAAGTAGTAAATTCTCATTGCAACTGTGGCATCATCTTTTTGGAGGAATTTTGGATAGTAAGTGCTCTCACTAACTCTCAAGTAACTGGTTACAAACTGGAGTGGGACAGTGGTTTCACGAGGTGTGGGGAATCCAGAGGCTGCTGTCAAGGGTGGCTGGAGAGGCTGTGCCCATAGTGAAGCTGGATTGCTCTGGCCAGTGCTTTCTGCAAACAGATTGGCACCCAGCTCGTTAAGCCTAATTACTGTAATTCACAGCACTACTGCTGCCTGTTTTCTCCCAGTGTGACCACTGGCAGTGTTGCCCTAGAAATGAGGGGCAGATTATTTTACTTTTCCTTCTCTCTACTTTTACTTTGGGGAAGACAAGGACAGTGCTCATATTCCACCACGAATTATTACAGCTGGATGTTCTCACACCTTCTTTGCTTTCTGTTCCACAGAGGTGCAGGCCGTCACTAGTAGCACTTCCATGACCAATTCAGATTCTTCAGCTTGTCTTACCCAGTGCTTGTGGATGTTGGTTTTAGGAGGCTGTGGGTCTGAGAAGAAAAAAACTTGGGTTTGTGTTACATTTTAAGTTGCAGCATTGTGCCCATGGGAAGGAGGTGATGAAACACACGGAGGAGAATTGCACACAAATTCATGGGAGGATTTAATCTAAATAGCAAACTAGCCTCTGGAAACAGGTGAAGTTTAGAGCCTGGAGAGCATCAGCCTCATGGGAAAGACAGGCTCCTTCTTTTCCATCGAGACTGGGATTTTAGCTAGAGGGTTGGATTGCTGCACTACAGAAAAAGTGATTTTATCTCCTCAATTCGGGATTAATCAATTATTTGAATTCTTAAAAACCCCAGAAGCAAACCCAAATCCCGTTCTGTATTTCTTCTGTAGTCAGTATTTTCAAGTGGTACTAATTCATTTGCATTTCTCTGTGCTTTAAAACTAATTTCCCCCGTGTTCTACTCTATTTTTATCTGTTCAATATTAACCCAGCTAAGATGATTGCAAAGTCTGTAGAATCAGGTGTGAGAGTAAACAACTTCACATTTCAGCATTGCTTCCAAAGTCAGTTATTATTACTGGAGAGCAACTTCAGTTCTGAGATGATGATTCCACCCCCTTGTCTCTTTTACCAGACAATTCCCTCAAGTATTATTTCCTGTTCTTGAGCAAGAAGCTGAATTTCTGCCATTTCTGTTTCAGACATCCCCTGTCAGAACCTCACCCCCTGACCTGCCGGAGCCCTCCCCAGCTGAAGACTTCCTTCCTGGGAACTGTGTAGGTACCAAAAATCAAAGTAAGTAATTTCTGATAACCAAGAGGTTTCTAGGAAAGGTGTCTGGGTTTATTCCTAATGGTTCCTACTTTAGATGATTATGACTCTGTTACATCTCAGGTCTTTGGCTGGCAGCTCTCAGGGGAAGCACAGATTTCTGACCCTGTTGTAGCTTTGTGGGGAGGGAACATTTATTCCAAGATTTGATCCCAGGAGTTTGCACTTGGTTGATGAGCTTCCCAAACCAGTGAAGACAATGTCCAATAGCTCACTTTGTTACCTTCATGTTTTATACTTGAAATGATCAGGGGGTTGACGAGTGCTCTAGTGCAGCCTGTCAGACCTGCCAGTCCTGTGCCAACACCACCAGCTTCACAAACACTCAGATTTTGCAAGAGAATATGAAGTCAATGGCAGAATTTTTAAATGCCATAAACTACATGTGGCTCAAGCTTCCAGCACACTCTGCATTAGAAGCAGTGTTTTACCAGCTGCTGTGTGATATAACCTGAATGATATAAATAAACTTTCTGTGCAGCTGTTCTGGACCTTTGGATGTGCCATTTTGCAATGCAGGTGTGATTTAGCCAGGACCAGCAGCAGCACAGCCCAGCCCTGCACCTGTAGCATTTTTAAGGTTTTTACTTCAAAATAGGCCCAGGAAAACTAAACCCCCTTAGTTCTCTGAGTAAGGAACAGAGGAGGGGATGTACCCTTTAGATGATTGGCTTTGCATCAAGTACAATATGGAGAAATGGAAAAAAAAAATCCTTGTTTTAAAGATGCCTCTGAAAAAGCTCAAGATGGAGAACCCACTGCAAAGTCTGTAAAGGGAAAAAAAACAAGCCAAGCTTATGGTGAAAGTAAAGCTGCATGGCTGTAACCATGGAGACCAAAGCTCTTCTGATGCAGAAATAAATGAACACAACCTTTTCATATTTATTAGTGGGACTGATGATGAAAGATAAAGTCAAATTAAAATATAAAGCAATAGAGACAGAGCAAGTGGCTGTCTGCCCCTGCAATGCAGGTTATTGTAATGGATCATCACAAATGGGCTGGGGTTACAGAGAGGCAAATCAGTTATAAAAGGAACAAAATACTCCTAGTTATAGCAACCTGTTTATCCAAATCAGCTTCTTTATTAACAAAACTGGAGAGACAATGCACATGATATATTCCTGAAATCTCTTGGTTCTAACAAAAATGGAAATGAATTTGTTTTCATACAATAGCTGTGTATGAAATGTGTGTGTTCTACACAATGGGAAACTTTCCTCTAACTGTACTACTGTTTGAAACCTGCTAATTTCTCAGTGGCAAGAGTGACAGAATTTTCTTATAAACATACTGAGTGAATATTCAGGTTTGTCGTGAAAATACGTGTCAAAGGGTCAAGTATTGACTGGTGAGTTGCTGTTACAGAGCTGTCACTGCGGGACAGAGGGACAGCAGCAGCAAATGGCACTGGAGCTGATTTCAGTGAGAGTCAGAGCTCGTGCAATGGACCTTCACTGCACCCCTCTGACATCAGGTTGCAGAAATGTTTGGATTGAGCAGCAATCCCAGGGAGGGGAAAGGATTCAGCCACAGCCCCACAGAAAGGTGCTGGGGAGAAGGGTGGCTTTGGGGTGTGATTCACGGGGCACAGAACTGGAGTTCACAAAGCTGCCCGTGTGTCCCTGCTGGGAAATCCCTGCTCAGGGGCTGTGCCTGGGGGCAGAGGGCAGGGGAAGGAAGGAGGAGCATCCTGGAAGCAGGAGGAAAAGCCAGGAAAGTGCCCGTGTTGGACCACAGCACCTCAGCGCAGCCTGTGCGTGAACAGGGCTTCAACACCCCAGCTCTGCCTGGCACCCGACAGCTCCAGCACCAACGCCAGCCGTGCAACGGGCTGGGGCTGCCTCAGCACCCCGCGGCTGTCCCCGCGCCTGTCCCCATGGCTGTCCCCATGGCTGTCCCCATGGCNCTGTCCCCGCGGCTGTCCCCATGGCTCTCCCCATGGCTCTCCCCGTGGCTCTCCCCGTGGCTCTCCCCGCGGCTGTCCCCGCGGCTGTCCCCACAGGTAACGGGGCACAGCTCAGCGGCTGCGGGGCTGGCAGCGCTGTCTGTGCCCACAACCCGCACGGCAGCCTGGGCTGCTGCACCCCGCACATCGCACCCGAGACAGAAAACGCCCTTTCCTTCACCCCAGGTACAGCGGCTGAGACAAAGTCTTCAGAGCAGAGTCCTGCTGGTCCTTGCGCCGCGGAGCTCCCGCAGCCCCGGGAAGCTCCCGCAGCCCCGGGAAGCTCCCGCAGCCCCGGGAAGCTCCCGCAGCCCCGGGAGCCAGCGCAGGGTCAGCGGCAGCTCCAGCTGCTCCTCTGCGAGCACAGTGGGAGGGGCTGGGGATCCGCTCCAGAGCTGCGGCGTGGCTGTGAAATGTGGGTCACTTCCAACCCATCAAGCGAATGGTACGATATCCTAAATTACACACATTGGGGTAAGGTTCTTCCAGTTTTACTGGGCTATTTTCTTCCCCTTTCTGACTTCCTCAAAAGTGTGGTTAGCCTCAAATCTGGAGAGGAATCCATGCCCAGCCTCAAAGCCAGATTTGAGGAGTAACCGGTTTGAAATACTGCAAAGTTTATGCAAAGACTTAAAATAACCACCCTCCATCCTTCTTGATATTCTGGTAAGAGAATGGTTGTGTGCAAGACTTTAATTTAATCACTGTATAAAATGGCATTTTCCTGGAATTTTCTGGCAAATGAAACACTCCTCAAGAGTTCAGATTTCAGTCTCACTATTCACTGACTACACCCAGGAGTTCAGAATACTGAAATTTGATTTTTAACTACAGAGCTTGCTAATATTAAATTTACCTTGTCAGGTACTGAGACAAATATGATGCTCGTTGATAAAAGGATACCACATTGTTTATGTCATCACTAAACAGATAAAGGTTGCTGTACCCTGATTTTAAGTTTTTTAAAAAGATTATTTGTAACATCCCTTAAAGCCAAGGACACAAAGTAACTTCCTAAATGTCTGAATTTTCAGCCAGCAGCTTCCTGTGGCGCAGCACAAGCAAGGAACACAACCAGGTTTTCTTAGAAAGGACTCAGCTTTTCCAGGACTCCCAGCCTGGTGGTGTTGCGACACAGATTGCCAACCCACCGACACCTCTGAGCGGGAGTTAAACTCTCACCTGATGGGCTGGGAAGTTATTCTTGAGGAAGTAATTTGGAAAACCTCACTTGCTCACAAAATGAGTTAAGGCTCAGCGTTTCTGTGAAAGCAGAGAAACACAAGGAGCTCTTTTGCAGATGTAAATACCAAAGTGTCTTTCCAGTATTGTTCTTCAAACACATCTTGCACCGCTGGAGTCCAGAGCTGGGAGCCAGCCAGACCAGCCTCCACTCCTCTGAGGTAAAAAAGCACAGCAAAGGTGGGGAAAGAATGAGACCAATCTAACTCATCTCCCCCTGCAGGTACCCGTTTTCAGTCACCACTTCACACCCAGAGTCAGCTCAGCAAAGCCCAGAAGTGCCCATTGCAGGTCAGCAGCACCGGGGGCACAGAGCCCCAGCTCTGGCTCCAGGGCAGGTACAGCTCTACCCACCCCAGCCCTCCAGGCTCAGGTGTCTGCACAAGACCTCTGGGAAATGGTTTTGCTGTGTAAAACGTTGGAACACCCAGAATGACCTCCTCCTTCAGAGCATCAGTGAAGTTCCACGGGTCAGTTTAGTTCTGGTACAGTATCAGACAGCGGGCACTTGCATTTATGAGCTGAGCTTAAATCCAGCTCCCCACTGGACTGAGGAACAGCTTTGTTCTCTTCACATCAGAGTCCCCTCAGCGAAGCCCCTCCGCAGGGGGCTGGCTCAGCTGGCAGCTCCCTGCACAGGGGCCACGCTGCAGGCCTGGCCTGCCCGAACCAACCACAGCTTTTAACAAACTCAGTTTCAGTTTTTCTGGTGTTCCAGTAACTTTACCTTCCAGGCCGGCCCAGGCCCGTGCTCCTCCCTGTGGGAACGGGCACCACTCCAGAGCACTGCCCTCCTGGCCCTCAGGCCCAGTGCTCCGGCCACACACGGAAGGGGTTTCCAGGTGAAAGCAGATCTCTGTTCATCGAGGAATCCACAGACCTTGTTTCCCCAGGATGCAGAACAGGCAAACCAGTACAATGCTATTTATACCTCTGTGTTTTACAGCACTGAACAGGAGCAACACATTTCAGCCCAAGCTATTCTGTAGATTTTCAATAACCTTGAAGGAGATAAGTATTCAGTAAGCATTAAACACAGAGGCCCCAGCAGGGCTCGGGTGCACTTGGAAAAACAAAAGCAAAAAAGAAGGAATGAATATAGTGAGGTGGGATTTACCACCCAGGAATGCAGCACTTGCATATAATAAAGCAAATATTTACATTAAGCACAATACAGCAATTTATTTAGATGCTTAAATGAAGAATACAAAGGGAAATAAAGATCACAAAATTATACATACTACAACAGCGTGTATATATTAGATGGTATAAATGAATACAACACCTTGGTGGTGTTAACTAAAGATAAAACTAAATATCCAAACCCAGCACTTTGTCTCAGTGTGCTGCTTCAACACAATACACTTTTATACAGATCTAAAAGGTGTCAAAATTAGTAGCTGCAAACTTGTTTCTTGCATGTGATTTTTCTTTTTTAGCTTAAAAGATTTCAGAAAATGGCTCTGAAATATGTTTGTCATCAGTTGTCATGTCAAGGATATTCAGAACAAGAAAATTCTATAATACAACAGAGCCCAGATATATTTTTATGTTGCTGGCCTCTGGTTGGAGATTGTACAAGGTTATGTGCAAAAACTAAGTTTGTCAAAATCGATACTAGAGCAGTCTCAAGCTTTGCTAGGGAAACTAGGTACAGCATTTATTACACAGCAGGGCAACACTAAAAAAGAGAAACAGATCTATGATGGGTACACAAGAACAGTTCCATAAGCTTCACTTGAATAGGTCTAAAAGACTGTACAAATATACATTTCAACTATTCAGAATGATACATGAAAACTCCATTCCCCAGAGTCTGCTATACAGGGCACCGGGTCGCTGGCACGGCGCTACCGGAGAGGGGCCTCTTGGAAAGACACAACTCAACATGGACAAGGTGAAAGGAGGGTTGAAAATGCAGATAAAATAATCCTCTGCTTTTCTCTGTGTGCATTCTGGAGCCACCAGCGTATCCGTTTTCACATTAAGTTACTGTGCTCACCCCAGCAGGAGCTCCCCAGCCCCTGGGCCAGCAGATCTGTACACGACCCCGGGCAGCAGCGGCCCCCAGGCCGGGCCGTGCCCCGGGCAGGAGCAGCCGGGAGCGGAGCAGTGCCCTGGCAGTGCCGCCCGCGGGCAGAGCCGCTCACGCCTGCTGGCTGCTGAGCTCCACCCCGGGCAGGCTGCCGTGCATGGGCTCGGCCCCCACGGCCCCGAAGCCCTCGCCCTCCTCGCTGTCCATTGTGCTGCTCTGCCACTCCATCTGCTCGCTGGCCAGGCTCTCCTCCAGCTCGGAGGCGTTTTTCCATTGTGACTGGTCCTTGGACCAAAACCCTTCTACTTTTCCATAGGAACGATTCTTCCACTTTGACTGCTCTTCATCACTTTCAGATCCACCCCCCTTGGCCTCCACAGTGGGTTTACTGCTCCCAGCATCTTCGCTTTGGGAAGACTCATCTGTCCACACTTCTGGTTTTACCTCCAATGCATTATCTTCAAAATCCGAAACCTGCTGGGAACCAGGCCCACTTTCAGACTGGGAAGCTCCATCTTTCCATTCCACTGCATCATCCTGGTCATCCTGATCCCCTTCACTATCTGAAACATCACCTACCAGTTTTGTTGGCTCTTCAGCAGAAATCATCTCTTCGTATTTAGAGCTTTCCTCTTGTTTTTGATCAGCCTTCTCTGGAGACTGTAACGTGTTTTCCTCCATGATCTCCTTGGCTATGCTGTCCTCGGGGTTCTGCACTGTGCTGTCGGACGAGGGTTTCCCACCGATGTCAGAGACGCGCTGGCCGAAGGGACTTCGGCTCTCGTGGTATTCCTCTTCTAGGTTTTCATAGCTGTCAGAGGAACTGTCATTGTCTTTTTCTAAGTTGATTTTTTTATCAACAGTCTTACTGACATTGACTCTGGAATTCTTCTCGTCGTGGTTTTCAAACAGCCATTCAGCATCAAAATCCATCTCGTGTTTGACTTTGTTCAGCTCTTTCATGTTGAAGCCCAGCAGCACCCCAGGTTTGTATTTTTCACAATCCCTAACACATTTCTTCCTTTTGTTGCTAAAGTGAGATGCGATGTCAGATTTCCAAAGCCACAAGCTGGCCGCCAGCTTTTCAATCTCTCTTCGAGTGGGGTAGGGCTGCTTATTGAAGTATTTTGTAAGAAATGTTTTCCTGGCTTCGTATGAATCATCTTCGTGACCCTTGGGGTCCAGTGCCAGAACTACAGGTTCTTCAGGCTTCTCCTCAAAGGCAGAGGGGGAGTCATCGTCATCCATCTTCCTCTTCTTCATCAGGGGGAACTCCATGTGTTCGTAGGCGCGTTTCACTGGCGCCGTGGCTGGGGACTGGCCCAGCCGGGACGACGTCCCTTTGTCCTGCCCGTTCTGGGTCTTGCCCACGCCCCTGCAGTGCACCAGGTGCAGCGTTATGGTGGAGGCCGTCATGTTGCTCGTGTACACGCCCAGGCAGTGGATGCACTTGTAGGTCAGCTTCTTCTCCACGGGGTGAACCGTCTGAATCACCTGGTGCCTCTCCCGGAGGTGATGTGCCAGGGCATCAGAGATGGGGCCTTTTAGGATTGAAAAGCACAGAGGACACAGAGTTTTCCCCACATCTTTTTTGTAGGGCACTGCTGCTTGTGGAGAACTTTTGACTGGTACGTCAGATTTCTCCTGGATTTTGGGCTGTGGTTTTGGTGGAACCGGGGGGGTGTTCTGAGCGTGGTAAGCTACGGATTCGGCAGGAGCATCCCGCAGGTTGTAGGTGGTGACGAGGAGGTGTATGTTCGTGTGGCTGCCCTGCTGCAATGTCAAATCAAAGGTCAGGGTGGAGTCAGTTTTAGGTCCCATCTCCTCGTCCACGTGCACCATGCGCATGTGGGCAGCCATCTTCTCCACGTCGTTGAAGGTGGAGCGGCAGTAGGGGCAGGAGAGCCCGTGGATCAGCATGTGATTGAGCAGCGTGTCCGTGGGCAGGTAGCGGTTACAGTAGAGACATTTGCTCGTGAAGTTGTGGATTTTCATGATGTAGTTGGCCACTGCAGGCACCTTCTCGGCCTTGTGCTCCTTCTCAAAGTGGACACTGTACACATTTTCAGGGAACAGCTCGTTGCAGATTGTACAGATTTTCCACTTCTGTGTGGACGAGGTGTTGACAGCGGAAGGACCTGTAGCGGCCACGGGGGATTTGGAGCCAGACTGACCCAGAGCTCTGGACGCTGCCTGGGACTGCGACAGCGAGGTCTGTTTGAGCTGCGCCGACGACAGCGAGGAGGAGTTGGCAGACTGCAGCGAGTACCTGGCTGAGGCCTGGGACCTCTGCTCCCCTCCCAGAGTGTAAGGCCTTCCATTGCCACTCGCTGAAAACTGTTTCATGCTTTGTGATTGTTGGGAAAGAGAAACAGGTGCATTGCCACTGAGGCTGAGCCTCCCCCCTGGCTGACCAACGTAACTGGGGGGTACTGATTTGACCCCGTAATTGTTCTGCTGTAGGTGAACATTTGACATCATATTGACTCCTGCAGAATTTAACGTGGGCTTTGGTATAGTGAGTCTGTTCATCATCTGCTGTGACGAGAGCGAGCGGACACTGCCAGCGGAGAGGGCACCCATCCTCTGAGGGAGTCCCATAGGCTTTTTATCCTGGGGTTTGGGAGCTATTAGCATCAGAGGTTTAGATCTCGGAACCACCACGTTAGTGTGACCTATCATTGCCGTGACCTGGTATCCGATCCGTTCGTGGTCTTCGATCACGTGCTGGACTAAAGCTTCGTAGGATTTCGGCATGAAAAGGCATCGTTTGCAGTGGATACCCCCCTCCTCTCGGGCACTGGAGCTCAACGGAACTGCACCGTTGAGGGACTTTTCGCCTCCCTTGGCTACGTAAGGAGCAGCAACATGCTGAAAATGTTCCCTGTAAATGTGCTTTCGAACGATTTCGTAGAGCGGGTCGCGGTAAGTGCACTTCTTACAGTAATAAACAGCTTGTTCCACACTGTCAGCCTGCTTGGGTTTAAGGCTCTCGTGTTTGTTTTTATCTTTGAAAGTGCTGATGCCTCCACTCGGTGTATTGGCATTGGGAGCATGGAATATTTTAATGTGCGTTTCCAAAGTCTTTTTGTCCGCGTTGAAGGTACAGTAGGGGCAGTTGAGCAGGATCCTGTTCTCAAAGTCTTCGCTGTGGACATTCCGGAAGTGGCTTTTGTAGGCTGAAAAGAACTTCGAGGAGAAGGGACACGCACTGCAGCAAAAGGGCTTTGTCCGATAGTCCTTGAACAGAGAACAGAGCACAGACTAAATATTCAACAGCGCTTCTCAGCAAAGTAACACCCGCGATATTCTCTACACAGCCTCTCTAAGCGATACTTGTGAGACCCCCTGCAACTGTCTCAAACCTTCAATTCACTTCTCTCCCAGTTCTGGCCTGCAGATCAGGCCCTAAAAAGCTGGTCACATGAACATACACATGATGTGGTGAGTGCCAAGGGGTTCCCCAAGGGTTTAACCATGACCTCAGCAGGTGAGGCTGAGTCAGAAGTGTCTTTCCCTATCAATCACAAAAAGCCTCCTCCCTGCAGCTGAGCTGCAAGAAAAGGTCCCTGCAAGCTCCTTTCTGGGGGAAAGCCAAGCAGGATTGTTTAAGGAAATGACACTGTATCCAGATGAGATACTGCCCACCTAAATCTGCCAAAGTTTACAGATGCAAGATGGATCTATAACCTGACCCATTTCAGTGTCTTTATCCTTTACACACTTTAATAGCAAAGATGGAATTCCAAACTTATTTTTGGTGAACAAAAGGATTTCTTACCAAGACACAGGCTACACAAGCCCTTAAAGCCACCAAGCCTCTTCCTTGTGATCAAAGCATAAACCTGATTTTTAAATCAATCTTGAATGAGGAACAAAAAGCAATTTGAGAATTCCACCCCTGCAGTTTGCCTGCAGCTTTTGTCCCATTTAACGCGGCTCCAACGCAGCTCTTGTCAACAGCTGTAGCACAGTCTGAAGTTCCACTGGCCTTAGGGACAGCCACAAGGAACCTGGCACTTCAGGTGGGGTAACACACGGAATTCAGAGGTACAGAGATTCCTCCTGAGCGTCAGAACAAGTTCTGTGCACCGAGCTACACACAGGTCACAGGTGAGGGAGCTGGAGAGCTGCACTCTCCCTCTGCTGAAGGAAACTGGAATATCTGCTCTGGCCCTCTGCTGAAGCCTCACACACCTGGTGGGCTGGAGACCAGCCCCAACAAACCAACCAACCAAGAGCTGTCTCCTTTTATATTCCAATTTTTATTCTGGGTTACCTGGAAAAAGGGACATCAGTGTATTTTATGCAAGACAGTACTGAAGGGTCATTTTCAGTTTAACAACAGGAATCCACCACAGGATGGGTCCCAGTTTCCTCTGAGAGCAATACCTGAGCTCTGAGGTGCTCACGGAGGGATTCCTTTGTAGAGAGGTTTCTGACCTGCCACTGCTGGGTGACTCTGTCCTGCAGCTCCAGGAGAAGCTGCTGCAGCCCACACCACTTGCTTGAACCAACAGCATCATTTCCTCCCTCTGCTGCTGGCTCAACTCAAAATCCCTTTATTACTGGCTCAGAAACATCTCAACAGCAGAACTTCCAGTGTCCCTGAGCTGCTGTGCAGAACTAGAAATGCCCAAAGCAGATGTGGGACACAGCCTGTGGGACCCAGGGCTGCACTGACAGCGACCCTGCACTGAGCAGCAGAGACGTGTCCAGTGAAACAGCTTCGGAAGGGATGGAAACCAGGAATAAAACATTCCAGGAAAGGTAAAAGACTCATTGCCAGCTGTATAAAGTTGTTGATCCTTTGGCCAGAGGGCCGGTGGAATTGTGCTAGGCTTGGGAACGGGTGGGAATGGGCTCCTAATGTGCAGACTTGAGCAAAGACCCACCAGCTCTGCAGTACTGGCCACCCGAGCTCCTGAGATACAGACCAGGAACAACTTAACAAAACAAAGAAAAAAGCACGTAGCTTTTTGCTGTCCCTTGAGCTGCCAACACATGAAAATCCATGAGGAAAACTGCAGGGAAAGATCTTGGCGTGTCTGTGAGATGCCCTTCAGCACAACCCATCTCCAGCCTCAGTGTCAACTGAAACTCTTACCAACCTGGTTTTTTGTAAGCGATGGGTCCCACAGTCCCACATCCTCCCATGTAGTGTTTTTCAAATAAAAGTCATTAGGTTCAAACTGCTTAAAATCCTGGAGAAGGGAAGATGGGAAGAGAGGACAGAGAGTCAGAACCAAGGCCCAAGGGCTCCCTTAAGCAATGCCTGAGCACCCCTGCATCCTCCCAGGTGCTGCTGGCCAAGGCAGAGACCATCACTCAAGGCAGTGGGGGAGTCTGGGGGGCACCTCCTGGGAGGGGGAGAGCTCTCAATATTCTCCATATCACAAAACACCTGCAGAATGTCTTCACCACTCATCCTCCTGACCAACCCAACACTGTAGTTACAAACTCATCTCATTCCAAAAGCAATCCTGGAGAAAAAAATGTTCCCAAACTGATGTGTGGGTTTGGGGGTTTTTGGCTGCTTTTTGGGGGGGTGGTGGTGTGGTATTTGTTTTGTTTGGCTTTTAATTAATTTCACACAGGAAGCTTTTAAAGTTGGACATGTTTGATGTCCAAGACACCCAACTCTTATTAAAAAAATTATGAAGCATTTCTTTGGCATTTCACCTTTGGCATGAAGTCAGAAGCACATAAGGACTCAAAAATAATATTTCCACTGAAATTAATACTGCAAATAACATTGTCCCAGTTCAGAATTCTCCCCTTAGACATGAGACTTGCTCCATGAATTCTGCAAGCAGGAAGGACTGGCATTTCTTTCTTACACATCTCACTTAAATGCTCTTTAAAGAGACACTGAGAGAACAGGCAAAGCCACAGCGATGGAGTTTGTCCAGCAGAGCAGCACAAACACCCTTCCCTTGCAGGAACTGACCTGGGCACAGAGGTGATTCTGTAACTTCAGGACCTGCTGCAGCACAAACACTTCCTGAAAACCTCAGACCCATTTCTGCCCCAGCATCCCACACCACTCCTGGTTCTTGCAGCATCCCTGGATGCTCAGCAGCCACTGATGTTTCTGGAAGTGTTTACAGATACATTATATCTCAAGTTTCTAAATGACCGCTACTTTGTGTGGAACCTAAAAAGGTCTAAAACTAAATCAGGGCATACACGAGTACCTCACTGTCCCCCTAACTCTGCAGCCTTTTAGCTCTAACCCTTGGAGGTTCCATACTTACTTCTATATGTTCTTTACAGTATTCCAAACCAATGTCACTAAGTATTTTTTTCACAGTTTTCCGGGCCTTTCTTAAACTGCCAAGGTTGTTGACAGGAAGTTGGAACATAGTTTCTATTGAAAAAGAAGAGTAAGAGAAAAGGTTTCAGTCAAATGTATTTTGTCTGATAGTGCTGCACTTTCAATTATCAGCAATTGTCTGTCTCATTTCCCCACAGAACAGGTATCAGAGCTGTACTATTCCCTAACACACTGCCACATTCTCTGGCTTGCTCCTTGCTGAGGCTGCCCATGAGGCTGCAGAGGGCACTTCTAAAAAGGCAACAAACTGCTGGAACATCTATTGCAGGAGCCATGGGCTGCCTCTGGAAATAACTTTTATTTCTTTAGAGTGTCTGTCTTTACAAACCCCTACACTGAGGTACTTCAGAACTCAATTCTCTCCTGTGCAATGGATCCTAACTGATTTGAAAACCGGCAAGCTGAGCTCCAAGGTTTGTGTCAGTCTTGTAAGGGATTTCACAGTGTCTCTCCCGTGATAAAGATGCTTCTTGTATTCTGCTGAAGGTAGGGCAAGAAACTAATGCTGTTTCCTCCCTTTACTGTACCCAGAGCCTCAACTGGCTGAAGGTGTTTAGCAAACATTCTCCCAAGAAGAGGGGACCTGAAAGCTTGGTCAGATCCCTCCAGAGAGAGAAACCACTGGGAAAAGTACAAGAGGTGGCTGAAACCTCTCCGTGTCCCTGGGAACTGTCAGCCTCCCTCCCATCAGTGCCCACAGTTCCACTGGGCCTGGCTGGGGCTGCCCAGCTGAAGGGAATCCAGCTCATGAACTGCTCTTTTCCTGCTCTATCCATCCTCATCTCTACTGTAAAAACCATGTCTAATACAACCTAAAGCAAGCCAGGTCCCTTTTAAAGAAATGAAGAGTAGTTTCACTGCTCCAGAAACACTTCCAGTCACTGCATGATCCCGTTTTACAGAAAAAATTCAGTGAAGCAGCTCAGTCAAGTATGTTCAGGATTTGAATTACTATTTTCAAGTGAATTTCAAATCCAAGGAGATAATCAGAAATGTTATTCCAGGTAATTAACAGGAACTGCAGAAAGAGCAGTGCATGAACACTGTTAAAGCTCCTGGCAAGCCGGGCTGCTTTCTTCAAAATCCAAGCCCCCACTTCAAGAATGAACCCCTGTGCTTGCGAAGAAAAGCATTTTTGGTCTCATGACACAGCCAGAGTCAGTACAGAGCTTGTCTTTAGGCACTGATCACTTGTCCACTTGAGTCAGCCACAAGTCTCAAAATACTGCCTGACATCAAACAGCTGATTTCAAAATGCCCATGAACTTCTTCACCAAAGGAATCAAATGCTTTCTCTTAATTCCCGTGTCTAATACAGCTGAACACGCCACAGGTACCACGATACACAGCAACTCAAAGAAAGCCAATTATTTACAACTGCCCGATAAGAACATCTCTGGTCTATCTGCAGCGTCTCCTTGCCTCTGCCCTTTGCCTGCCTCAGTCAAATTTTAAAGACAAGAAATTCCCTGGATGTTCCTATCACCACCCACCACAACAGACGACAGAGTTAGATCTTCACACCTGAAACCTGAACTTTTAAATGTCAGCTTTTAACATCAACCTTACTTTGCAAGTTCTGCTGGATAGCTGAATCCAAGTCACCTCATCGTAACAAAACACCTCATCCTTAAGCAAATACAGGTAATTTTATTTAGGAAATGTCTGACTACTTAATCATAGCAAGCGGAGAGCCTGATATTATTACAGTCTGTGACTACAACAAAAGCTTTTAGCATCTCCATCCATTTCTATTTACAGCAAGTAACTCCAATTGCAATGTAAACATCACTCTGCTGGCATCTCCTTGGATGGGGACATTAAAGCAGTTGGGATTAAGCAGCCTCTCAAATCATCATCCAGGCATTAATGCTGGTCTGGAAATGAGGCATCCTTTATCTGACCAAAAGCTGATGTTTAAGGGAAGACACCTGGAGCATCTGTGACCACATCAATCCACACTGAAGTGCTGGGTGGAATGAATAAATGACTGCTTAAAACCAACCCAAACAACACCCTGACTAGAAATATCCAGGTAGGATCTTCAGGTGCCTCAGAAGGCAGATCTTGAAGATCTCCCTCATCTCCAGTGTGTGTGTACACAAACTGTCTGGCTACTCCAGTCACAAAGGAATGGCAAAGGAGGCACAGTGCCTGTGAGCAATATCTGGAACCTTCCTTTGCTCTGTTTGTGCAGTTCCCAGCATAAAGGTTTTGTCCACAGCCAGGTATTGACTCCTAGAACAATTCAGTTGCCAAATGTAAGCAGAAAAGACAAGCTATGAAAGAGCAAAAGGTTACTAACTTAGAAGAACCACAATCACAGTTTTCGTTTCACACTTGCAACAGTGAATGTTTTCTTCCCTACATTCCTGTGCCAGTGCCAAGAGCCCTCGCTCTGATCTCACCCGCAGCACTGCACTCTGACCCCACAGAAGGTGTGCCCTCAGAGACAGAGGGAGAAACACCAAAGCCCCACAGCAGTCAAATCATCAGACAGAAAGCTCGCACCTGACTCTACACTGCAAAAGCTGTTTCTATTTTAGTGTAACTGGAATCTTAATTCTCCAATGGGTCTTTTGCACTTTGGCCCTGGTCAGGACCCCCCTTTGATGCCCCAGGTAAAAGGTGTTGGGCTGTTCCTGCTCTGACCCAGGAAATGGGGGAACTTCCCACGTGCGGCCTCAAAGCACCCACAGGGAAGGAGACTGCTGTGACTCTGGGAAAGGTGCATCAGCTTCACACCAACACAGCCTTTTTCTCTCGACTGAAATCTTCAGCCAATATTCCAAATGTGCCCCATTGTGTTACTTTCATGTCTGGACATTATTCAGGGTGCTCCCTGTGCTTGGTTCGTGTCTCAGCTTTGCTACAGTACAACCAAGCACAAAGGATTGGCACTGTCACAGGCTGCAGAGTAAAACAATGGTTTTCAACCAGAAATAGAGACCTAAAGAAATAATCTGGAGGAAGATCCTGCGGTGCAAAAGAAACACGACAGCACCAGTCTAGTTTTCCAGCGAACCTACTCTAGGTTTTATTCTCTTTATGCCTAACTGGAAACGCCACCACGTGCTGCCCACTGCCAGGGAAGCCTCCCACGAGCAGCAGGCACAGAACGTGGGGGACCCTGAGCACTGCACCGAGCAGGAGTCTGCACTCAGCAAGGTCTGGGGACAGCATCACTGTGAAATGGCAAATGAAAACCAGTTATGGAATCCCCAAAAGCAGTAAACAAACCCCCCTAGCCCCCAGTGCATTTCTCGTCCAGGCACCCCAGACCTGTACGAGTTGGCCAGGGACCCCCGGGCTCTTCACAGAGGCCACTCCACCTACCCCTTCTGCACTAAGGTAATTTCTTCATGGGGTATCATGGGATGGCCTGGGTGGGAAGGGACCCTAAAGCTCATCCAGTTCCACCCCTGCCATGGGCAGGGACACCTCCTACTGTCCCAGCTTGCTCCAAGCCCCATCCAACCTGGCCTTGGGCACTTCCAGGGATGGAGCAGCCATAGCTGCTCTGGGATACCTCTGTCAGGGCCTCACAGGGATGAATTTCTTCTTAATGTCTTCTCATTTCTTTTTATCTCTTGAGCTGAATGTTTCTTAAAAGCGTTCCATGAAATTTACACTTCCATTCAACTTTTGCTAAATAATTGACCTCAGCATAAAACTGTGGATGCGATTACAACCCTCTCAGGAACATTATTAAAAAGAATGAAATAAAGTATCAGTTTTACCTTCTCTTATGAGCACATGAAGTTGACCCTTTCCTAATGCTCTCATTTATTCCTATTGCGAATAATATGAGAAAACCTGAGCTTTTTGGTGGTCTGACAACCAGAATTACTACAGTGCTGAACAAAGCATTAGGTATGAACAAGTGTGCAAAACAGACAATTGTATAAGCAAGGTGCAAACCCAGCCTGTTCTGTGCCATCGTGACTCTGAGTTCACAGACATACTCAGCTCAAACTTGTCTTATTAAAATAATCAGCAGTGTAAGAACTCTTGTTCATTAAAGCAGATTTTCTATCAATTTTAAATGAAAGATACTATTTGCTGTTATTTCTGTGCATGCTTATAAAACACAACTGCTCTTCCTCTCTGTTTCCCCCTCTCCCCCTCATCATCCTCTGCTGCT
This sequence comes from Edolisoma coerulescens, assembly GCA_013397115.1. Lineage (NCBI taxonomy): Eukaryota > Metazoa > Chordata > Aves > Passeriformes > Campephagidae > Edolisoma > Edolisoma coerulescens. Next base: position 621,857 of record VWZW01003300.1, read on the forward strand.
TCACAAGGTCCATCCTTTCCGTGCTCTTTCCCCCTCTCCTCCTTTCTTTGCTGGTTCTTGGCCTTCTTGGTCCTTACCTCGCTCATTTTCCCTCTTCTCCTCTTCCCTGTGCCAATTCATAGCGTCCACATTCTTTCGTCGTTCTCTCTCATCCTGTCTCCACCGCTTCTTGATATCTTTGTCCTTAACTTGCTCATTTTCTCTCCTCTTCTCATCATCCCTGTGCCATTTTATTGTTTCTGTATTTTTCTGTGGCTCCACGCTTCTTTTGAGATAGTCTTGTCGCCTCCTCCTCTTTTTTAACATATCCCTTTCCCTGGCACGAGCCTGCTTTTCTTTCTGGGAAAGAAAAGCTTTACGGGGCATCATGAGCTGCTGCTGTACCTGCAATAATATCGTATCCATGGAGTAACGCACTATACACACACTCAGTCAGGCACAACAGCTCATCCGGCGCTCACCACCTCACGCACTCACTCAAGGCCATGCCCTGCTCCGCCTCTTCCCTCCTGCGCCCGGGCTCGCTCCGAGCTGGGTAAGGCCAGGCCGGGCCAGCCCCAGGGGCCCCAGCCCGAGCAGGGGCACTTCTGTCCCCTCCCTGCAGCTCCTCCTCCCCCGAGCCTTGGGCAGCCCCTTGGCATCGCTGCTCCCGCTGAAGGAACAGCCTGTGGACAGAGCTGTGAGGGGAACTTGGGGACCTTCAAGCCTGTCTCCTCTCTTCCTGGAGGGATACATTTAATCCAACTTAAAGGTGCTCATTTTTCTTTCCAGACCTCCCTCTCCACGCAATTTGGGTGAAAATGGCTCCCTTTTCTCTTGGCTGGGAGGAGGGAGGTGGATTAGGAGACAAGCCACAATCTGAAAAATTGTGTAAGCTTTGTTTCCTGGGGAAACCTGGCCAAAACATTTAACTGTTAATGAAATAAGTCCTGACTCATCTACCCAGACTTCCTCCAAGTGTGTTATGTCTTGCTATTCACAGGAACAAAGGGGAAAAAATGAGACTATTTATTTGGAGTTTCTGCTGACAGCATTCCTGAGGAGTGGGGCTTCTTGGGGTTGGTGTTTTGAGGCTTGGGGCTTTTTGTTTCTAAAGGTGTCAATGGAGACTACATTTAACAAATTGGTTTTACTTTTGGTCACTTCTCTGTAGTCACCCAACACATTCACATCTTCAAATGTAACAGTGCTAATACCTGCAATTTTGAAATCATGGAAGAATGTATACCATTATCGATAACCTTTAAATATTTTTCTGTACACACTGAGCAATGTTTCAGAAATGGCAAACTGCAGTTGTGGGCCAGGTTTGAGTTTTTTGGTTGGGTTTTTGTTAAGTTTTGAAGAGAGATTTGCAGAGGTCTAATCAAAATGAAAACTGCAGAAAGGACAAAATTACTGGATTACAATACTTAAGCAAAGCCTAAAACAAAATGAAACAAATGTACTTTTAAAATTTAGCTACCTTATGGAAAGCACTTGTTCCCAGCATGCAATACTCCATCTTTTTCCTACAGAAAAAGCAATGTTTCAAACCCTTATTCTAAAAGCTGTTCCTTTCCCCTACAATACACCCCACCCCACACACTTAAACCCTCTACTCTGGTCCATTGCCTTTGTTAGGTCTGGATCATGATCCCACGGCTTTCATTCCAATAATTCAACCCCAAATTTCTTAATATCCATAATAATGCTAAAAGGGAAGGGCTGCAGCAGAGTCAAACACCATAATCACAAAAATTCATGCAGTTTGGTAACACATTAGTACATAAAATTCAGATTATGCTAAAAATTACTTCATTAAAAGGGTAACTCTCTACCAGACAGCCTGGGTTTGGGTATTAAATATTTCTCAGTAACAGTTGGCATTAAAATCAAAAAGCAACGGGAACCCAGGATCAGCACCCTCAGTGCAACCCAGACACTGCAAATCTGTACTATAGTTTCAATTCTCTATGGGCTGGGTGCCAGGACATTACTGCTGTTTACTAGAGCAAACTTAACTCATTAACTTTTGAAATGTACATTATCGTTACAATTTTATCAGTAACCTGGTTCAATTTCAATAACAATAGCATGAAGTAAATTGAAAGTGAAACACATCATGCAAATGATTCTCCCTCCCTCCCCCACCCAAAGCAAATACCAACATTTCAATCTGTCATTGTTATATTTTCTTTCATTTGTTTTTGTTTGGTTTGTGGTTGAGGATCTTTCCCCCTTTGGTTTTATCTTTACAAGGGATTCTTCCCTCCCCTCCCTTTATACAGCCCACTTTGACAGAGCAGTTTATAGACAAATGATAGAAAATACCTTAATAAAGAACATTTCAGCTGAATTTCCAAAATTAAACATTTCACTTGAGATTCAAGTAAGTCATGTCACATTCCAAGGAATACCTTAAAGGGACATCCAACCTGAATTGCAGATCTCTGAACTTCCCTATTCCAAGTCAGAGGGTTTCCCCCAGCTTGTTTATCATTCCAGAGTCATCTCTCCTGCAGCCTAAATCAGCTTTCACTTTTACCACTGATGGTTTTAAACCAACAGAAAAAGGAACATTTTTAAACCAGGAAACCAATTAATCTGCAGTGAAGCTGCCAGAGTGATGTAACCCAAAGGCCCCCAGCCCCTCAATTTTTCTAAAGTCCAAGTTGGTGTTCCTTTAAGTTCAGAATGTCCAAACCTCAGAAGTAAACAGTCAAAACTATCCTTTCAACTACTTTTTGCCCATACTTTGCCAAATGAAAATCTGAACTCCTCCCCCTTCTCTTCAGTACTTCTGATGAGGCATTTACCTCCAAAATGAATGGTGCTTGGGCGTCTCAGACTCATTGGACAAGTTTCATGCGCAAGCCTCCAAAGCCAACTCTCCTTGCAGAACGCCCCCTCAGGGGTCTGTTACAGCCCCTGCGGGAGCCCCAAGCCCGGGCACAGAGGAAGGCTCATATCCTGCTGGACAAAACAAAGTGGGAGAGACAAGAGATAAGAGATGTGATAAGGGCAGTCTGACACTGATAGGCACAAACCCCCGTGCCTCTGCGGGGCTGCAGGGCAGCTGTGCTGCTGCGAGTCTGAGCAGGTTTGGGCTTCAACAACCGATCCTGCCGGGGGATGCTGCCCGAGGAACGCTTCAGCGCCCGGATTTCAGCTCAGTTACCCAGTTCAGAATCCCAGCAGTCCAGGGGCTGGGAACGCTCCTCCTCACACTCCATCCACCCTCTGAAGGGCCGTGGCTCACCCTCAGTGTGCACCTCACCCGAGCGATCAGCACCACGGCACAGCTCAGGGGAGCTCAGGGACACTCGGTACCACCCTTGGACACTTCCTGGGAGGCTCCCATACAAACATGACAGTGGGACATCAAACAGGTGACACGGCCTTCAGCCACAGCCCTGGGGATACACATTCCTCTGGGAAGCCCTCAGATTAAGACTGGCAGAGGATGGGAAGTTTGGGGGAATGGCACGTAAATGATCACACTTCTGTTGGAAGATTGATCTCTCTTCAACTCACATCACCCATGGACAGAGAGTCAGTCTTGCACAGACTGGAAACACAAAACGTAACATTAGAACCATGAAATCTGAAACAACCAAATCTAAAGTTTATAAAAGCAAAACTTGTTGAGTCATTAATAATTACTCTGCCAGGGAATAAGGCAATATAAATTGTTAGATTTTAATCTCTTGATTATTCACGCAGAACATCCACAGCTTGAAGTACAGAGTGCTTTTCTTTGGCAAGTACACTTCCAACATAAGACACTACAACATTTTAAGAAATTAAAAAAGACAACATTCTTGAAGTACTTCACATGGTGGCAAAACTGAATACTGGACTATTGCATCTGCTTTAACAGGACCATCACCCATACCTGCAGCCACGCAAGGATGGACGATGGGTTATTTTGTTTTACACGGGATCATTTTCTGACTAGAAGGCAGACTTTGTGTCCCTGTGTATCTAGCAAGTCCAAATGAACTCCCTCCCAGGGAGTCCTCCCTGCAGCAAACACACTTCTGGGTGAGGACCCATCAGCCTTGAGAGCAGATCAGTGGCAATTACTGCATCAGGCTGATGATACTGAGCTCAGGGAAGTACTTCATCCCATGCTGGGTCTCCCAAGCGCTGAGTAGCATTTCCCTGTGCTGTGCTGCTGACAAGGATCCCCAAGCATCTGGCATGCTTCTTACTTTATGTCATCCAAAGTCCTTTGATTTTGGCCAGTATTTCGAGCTGAAGAAGTTATTGGTTTATACCTAAGAGCCCAACACAGGATCATACATCAGAGCTGGCAGCAGCTCTGTGTTCCTGGGCGAGATGAAACAAGACTTGGTTTCTTGATACTGTGCTTTTTCTTTCCCTATTCCAACTACTTTTGAAACAAGGTAACTTTTAACAATTTGCCCAGCCAACTGCATTTCATAACATGCTCTAAAAGCCAGCCATGAAACAGATTTGCAGAGAAGGCTGGTAGTGCAACACTGAGTGAAATCTCTTAAAATACAGGGAAAATATTCAAGAAAATGAACCTGTGGTTCCCACAGCAACAGAAAAGCTGCCTCTCTGTGTATGCACAGGTTAAATGATGCTCTGTGGTGTGATGGTGTGGAATACTCTATATTCACATGAGGACAGTGATGGCCGGTCCCTGCGACTCTGGGACCTGACAATTCCAGGACAGCTGCGCAAGGAACAGTGATAGCCAGGAAGCACAAGGGTATCTCAGGGAAGAGTGAGCAAGTGAGACAAAAGAGGAGTAGAAGTATCAGGGAGAAGAGAGAATGTGGGAGAGCAGAAACTACTGAAAACTTCCTTGAAAGTAAGAGCTGCAATCAACTCTCTCTCTTCCCTGTACTGAGTGATTGAAGAGTCTATTCCATCACACCTCTCACTGGCTGACATTGAGCATTTTCACTTTCTTCCCTTGGACTCTTCCCTTTCCTCCTTATTTAAGCATTTCTGGCCTACTTTTCCGAGGGCTGTGCACCAACACTCCTGTGAAGGTAATGAGATTTGCAGTTTAGCAGCACATCAGAAATGCCAGACAACTGAGGGCTCCTTTTCCAATCCGCTATAATCCTGGAGGGAGCCTGTTTTGTAACGCGACGTTTCCCTCCGAGAGCACCTCCTCAGCCTGTCCCCTGAGCCCCCTGCAGCAGGAAGCTCCTGCCCAGGAGCAGGGTGGTCCTTCAGCTGCCCACAGCTCAGCTCCAGAGGGAATTTAGGGTGCAGAGCCAGCGCCTGCACTGAGGGAGCCCCAGCCCTCCCGCTCGGGTCTGTATCCAAAACAGGACTGGGCACACGAAACAAGAATCAACACAAACCCCAAATTACACCCTCTGAAAACCTCAGTTTTAAAACTGAGATTATCGAACTGAAGGAAATCCCCAACTGCAAGATGCCACCTGGCCAAAGCACTGTAAGACCTGAGCCACACTGCACAGGACACACTCCAGCTCTCCCTCACAGGCAAACAGGCAATTTGTTAACAGCTCCCTTGTCAAAAAGCCAAGGATTTTAAAAATGCTAAAAACCACTTCAGAGATTAGATCAGCAATGCCCAAAACCAGTTTCAAGTTGTGTGTCAAAACAAAAGGACCGTTTCACACCACTTCTCAGACCATCCTGCACAGGCATGGCCTCAGGAGAGAAGTCCATCTAAAATGTGGTACTAAAAAACCCCCACCTTATCCTTGGGAGGAAATTCTGAGGCTAAAAACTCTTAACTTGCTGTTTCAGTGGTTACAGGGAATTTTCAGCAAAGGTTTATGAAACTCTGGTTTGTACGTTTTTGTTTGGACTTGCTGTCTAGCCTCAGCTTGGTGACTCTTGCACTAAGAACTCCCAACTTCCCACCAGAGGAAGAACTATGGAAGGCAGTTGTAGTGAAAGGAATCAGTAAGGCTGATATGCCTCAGTCTCCACTCATTCTTTATTTAAAGGCTAAAAAACCACCTTCTGCAGTCCAGCAGACAGGGATCTCCTAAGTCATTCACACACTTCTCATTCTTGCTCAATTTCTGGAATTTTCCACTGGAGCCCGAAGCTCCATCTGGTGGGTGTGGACACTCACTGCAAAACTGAGCGGGAATTAACTGTTTCCTCATCAACTTGGCTTCAGTAGGAGGAGTCCTGGGCACTGTGGCATCTCTATGCCCCAGTGTGAAATACAAAACGGTCAAATTTTGATTGCTCTGGGAACCACAGCTCCTTATTTCTGTTCTGATGAACAATCTGCTTCCCTAAGCTCTTCTGGGAACTCCCGGTGGGTTTTCTGATTTTGATGATGTAGGCTGAGGTATGTTAAAGAATGCTGGTAGCTGAAGTTGAATGTTTTCTGAGGGGTCTTTTCAACACATGTGATAAAGGCCACATCAACTCTGGCAAACTCTACTGCATTCTGAAAAGCACTTTGAAATCGTGTCCATTCTCTAGGGCACAGGAAATCCTGAGTTAGAGGTGCTCACAGCTCAAGAATTAGGCTTGCACACCTCCTGCCATCTTAGAGAATATCTTTTGTGACTGTTCAAGACATCCACAGATAAATGTTTATATGCACACAACATGGGCAGTCAAATCAATATTCAATACACATCCTCAGTGTGAGAGCCAGGCTTGTTCAGGGCTATTTTTAAAAGATTTTGGTGTGAATTGCAATAAAGCCTGCACATCTTGCAGAAATTTGAAATCGAGACTGGAGATCATTGAAGCACAAAGGATATTATTTGCTTACACCATGATATCCACACTTCAGTGATCACGAAAAAAGGCTGCATGAATATGCTCTACAATTCCAAAATAATCCTCATCTAGATTGTAGCTAAGCATGAACAATCCCAGAATAAAAATAATTTTGGAAACAGAAGCATGTTTAATGAATGAGCAGTTACCATTTAAATTAAATCAAGAATCATCTTAAAATTTTCAATCCAAAGCTCACAAAAACATTTGTGTAATTAAACAAAGCAGCACAGTAGTCGTTGTAAAATGTGCAAGAACAAAGCAAATAATCAATATACACGTAATTTATGATTGGATTACACCGACTGGGAAACTGCAACCAGATAGACTGCAAGTGAAAACGGTCCTCTGCCCTCTGTGTCTTGTTTCCTGACATCAGCACTGTGTCAACAGCCAGAGCAGAGCCCTGCTGCAGCCAGAGGAGTGCTTTGGGGCAGAGCAGCTCCTTCCCTCACCCAAACAGCGGCGCTGGGCCCCGGCCAAGCCCCGGGGCAGCAGGAAGCAGCTCCAGCCCTGCCCCGGCAGCTCCCACACACACAGAGACACGCTCACACACAGAGAGACACTCACACTCACAGGGACACACTCACAGAGACACACTCACAGAGACACACTCACACTCAGAGAGAGACACTCACACTCACAGAGACACACTCACAGAGACACACTCTCACAGAGACACACTCACACTCACAGAGACACACACACACAGAGAGACACACACACAGAGAGACACACACACAGACACACACACTCACAGAGACACACTCACACACAGAGAGACACTCACACACAGAGAGACACTCACAGAGAGACACTCACACACAGAGAGACACTCACACACAGAGAGACACACTCACAGAGACACACTCACTCAGAGACACACTCACTCAGAGACACACTCACTCAGAGACACACTCAGAGACAAACACACAGACACACTCACAGACACAGAGACACACAGACACAGACAGACACACACAGACACTCACAGAGACACTCACAGAGACTCACAGAGACACTCACAGACACACACACACAGACACA
>VWZW01003301.1:6686-47504 GCA_013397115.1 Edolisoma coerulescens
CCTCTCCGTTTTCTTCTCCTCTTCCTCTCTTCCTCCTCCCTCTCCCCTTTCCAGGAGATCCAAACCCAGCTCACAGAACCCCCCAAGGCGTTGCCTCCTCCCGTCCCTCCCGTCCCTCCTCTCCCTGCCGCGGTGTCAAACCCCCAAATCCCAGCTCAGGGCCACCGGGGGAATGGCCTCACCCCGTCCCCTGTCCCCAGGATCTCACCTCAGCCACAAAACCTGGGGCTTTAATCGTTTCCTGGAGCAGCCCTTCCAGCTCCAGGCAGGGCCGTGGGGAGGACGGGACACGGCTGGGACGCTGCTCCTGCAGGAGATGCATCTCGGAGTGTTCCAGCCGGGATCGGGACAGTTTTTCTCCTTCTCCAGGAGGTTTTTTCCATCACCTGGGCAGCTTGGGAGGTGCTGGGGGCTCTGTGGCAGCAAACAAAAAAGACCCAGCGTGGCATGGGGAGGATGTCCAGGGGGACATCAGGAGGAGGAACTGGGACACGGGTGTGCCCAGGCAGGAGCCCACGCAGCCATCCCAACCCCACTAGAGGGAGCGAGGAGATCAGCAGTGCCAGGAGATCGGCTGTGAGAGGAGAGGAGATCGGCTGTGAGAGAGGAGATCGGCTGTGAGAGAGGAGATCAGCTGTGAGAGGAGATCGGCTGTGCGAGGATCAGGGAGCCCAGCCCAGGAAGGAGCTGCAGCAGAACTTTCCTGCCATTCCATCGCCGGAGCCCGGGACGCTCCTGGCCGGGGCGGGGATGTCTCGGGAGCTGCTGTCCCGCCGTGGGATGTTCCAGAGGGTGCTGCTCCTCATCCCTCCCGGGGAAGCTCGCGGGTCCAGGGTTTTACGGGGCTCCTCCATCCATCCCTCCCGTGCCAAACTCCCGCCGGCAGCGCAGGGAGCAGCCCTGGGTCCCCACGGGGCCTCCCTGCTCCTCCTTTCCCTCTGTCCCTGCTCCTCCTTTCCCTCTGTCCCTGCTCCTGCTTTCCCTCTGCCCTTGGCCCCCAACCTCCAGCTGCCACCACCAGCCGGAGGTCAGGGGGGGCTGTGAGGACCAGCCTGTGCCCATCCAAGCCAACGTCCTGTCCCACTTGGGTGACCACCCATCCTCCATCCCTCCATCCCTCCAGCCTGGCACGTGTGAGGCTGGAGCAGCTCCGATGCCACCAGGCAGGGAATGTCTCCTCCTGCTCTGGTCTACAGGGACAAACAAACCCCAGCCCCAGCCCCCAGGCAGGAGAGACCCAGGGAAGGGCCGGGGTGCTCCCAGGGTTTGCAGGGAAGAGGCTGGATGCCTGACCTTCCCCTTGGTGTGATGTGGAAGAGGTTTTTCCCCAAAAAACACCTCAGCCCAGGAACGGATGAGCTCAAACCGAAAGACAAACATCTGAGGGCACATTCCAGGGAGGTTACAGCAGCTCCCGAGCCGCACGCGATGACTTCAGGCCCCAGGGGCTGCTGTTTCCTGAGGGAGGGAGCGCCGTGTGGCCGGCACATGCTCGGAGTCAGCAGCGGCCGGAGCCAGCGCCGGGCTGGGCTCGGCTTCAGGAGCAGCGCGGGGAGCTGAGAGCCGGCCCTGGGGCCTCCCCGGGGAGGAGCATCCCGCACTGACTCCGCTCAGGGGATCTGCCTTGGCCGTCCCACAAAACGTGGAAAACAACAAAAATCGCGCGTTCCGCCCTCCTGCCTGAAGGGAACTGCAGCGAACCCAAGGGACAGGCTGGGAAATCCCAGGCACAGCCCCGCGTCCACGTCGGCATCTCCTGCCGGGATGGCCCCGTCCCAGCGCCCCACTGCCGGCACCGGCAGACCCCAGCGAGCCCCTCTCTCTCCTGCCCCCGGCGCTTGCTCTGCACCACGGGGCACTGGGGAAACGATCTCCAGGCTCTGCCTGACCCAGCTCTCCCAGAGCACAGACCAGGAAACATCAGAAGTGAAAAACAACTCCTCAGCCAGGATTGAGGCATTCTTTTCCCCCTGGCTCCCACCCAATTTTCTCTGCACAGTTCCAGTTCTGGTCCTGCCCTGACTCACAGACAAACCTTCTCTCTCCAAAAGAGCAGCCCCAAGCTCCCGGGCTCTGGTTGCTCCTGGTTTCCCCCTGCTCCCCAGCAGAGCTCAGCTGTGCCCCTGCCCCATCCCAGTGCTCCCAGGTTCCTTCAGCACAAACATCCATGCCCCAAACCGCAAATCAGAGAATCGTGGAATGGTTTGGGTTGGAAGGGATCTGAAAGCTCATCCCATCCCACCCCCCTGCCATGGACAGGGACACCTTCCACTATCCCAGGCTGGCACCTGTTTGTTCCCCAGATGTGCCTTTTGCAGCTCTTCCCTCCTCACCTGGCTCTGCAGGTCCTGAACCCTTTTCCTGAGAACAGCCAGGAGGTTGAGTTGTCATGGGATTTTTTTAGACATAATTAATCACCTCCCTCCCAGCTCATGCCCTTCCCAAACTCCAAGGCAGGCATCTCGCCTGGGGAAACAGCTCCATGCCAGGGCAGGGATGGGGCTCTGGCACTGGGTACACACCGAGCTGGCAGAGAGGCAGAGCAATCAGTCATGGGCCTGGCAGAGGCTTTGGGGTGGGAGATCCCCTGCTCTGAGTCCCGGGGGCTCAGAGGAGCCTTTCTGCTTTCCAAACTGCTCCACATTTCTGCTGTGGAGCAAAGGGAATGTGACCCAGCAGCAGGACAGAGCCTGGGGCTCAGCAGGGATGGGCAGCCCTGTGCCCAGCCCAGGAGGGCAGGGTGGGCACGGCCCCCCAGCAAGGCCTCCAGGAGATGCCCAGCAGCTCTTGCCCCCTGTCCTGCAAACCTGTCCCTCTCTGAGCCTTTGGTGCTGGCCAGAGCTGACGTGTGGCCCATCACCTAAACCCGGCTCGGGTCGTGTCCCTCCAGCCCTGAGAGCTTCTGTTCTCAGCCCAGGCACGCTGGGGTCACCCCAGCAGCACCCACACCGTCCTATGGTGGTGGCATGACGGGTATTCATGAATCATGGAATGGGCTGGGTGGGAAGGACCTTAAACCTCATCCAGTGCCACCCCTGCCCTGGGCAGGGACACCTTCCACTGTCCCAGGTGGCTCCAAGCCCCGTCCAGCCTGGCCTTGGACACTGCCAGGGATCCAGGGGCAGCCATGGCTTCTCTGGGCACCCTGTGCCAGGGCCTGCCCACGCTCCCAGACTGGACTCTGTTCCCAATATCTCCTCCGACCCTGCCCCCTGTCAGAGCAGAGCCATTCCCCTTTGTCCTGGCGCTGTGTACCCGAGCAGTGTCACCCGGGGGCTCCCTGGGGACACGCACCGTCCCCGCTGCCCCCCGAGCCGCNCCCCGCCCCGCCCCCTCCCGTCCGTCCCGCCGCGCTCGGGCCCGGGGCAGCGGGACCGGGACCGGGACCGGGCCGGGCCATGGCCCCTCACCCGCCCAGCGCCGGGCAGTACCTGCGCTCCGACAGCGGCGGCTCCGACACGCCTATGCTGGCCGAGGGTCCCGCTCCTGCTCCCGGTGACTGTCCCGGTGCCGCTCCGGACGGCGGCCCCGGTGCGGCGCGGGGGCAGCGGCGGCGGCGGTGCGGGCCGCTGTGGGGCAGCGTGGCCTTCATGGCCATCCTGGCCCTGCAGATCGCCTCCACCACCGTCCTCTTCGTCTACTTCACCATGGCCATCTCCAAGGTGAGCTTTGTCCCGGGCCGGCGGCGGGGCTGCGTCCCCGGGAGTCCCGGCGGCGGCGGGAGGGCTCTGCCCGCGGGCACGGCAGCGGCCAGCGGGTCCAGCTGCGGGGTGCGGGGTGGGCCCTGCCCCAGCTCCCCAGGGAGCCGCGGATCCAGATGTGGATTGGGGGGTGGACACCGTCCCCAGCTCCCCAGGGAGCCGCGGGTCCAGATGTGGATTGGGGGGTGGACACTGCCCGAGCCCCGCCCGGAGCTGCAGCTCCAGCTGTGCAGGCGGGGGCGGAGGGGTGGACGCTGTCCCAGATCCAGATGTGGAGAGACGGTGCCTTTGTCCTGGGCTCCGCCTGGAGCCGAGGGTTTGCCCTGGGAGAGGGGGGCTCTGCCCTGGGATCCCACCGGATTCTCCAGCCCCAAATGGGGATGCGGGGGGACCTCGCTGGGCTCCAGGCCCCACTGAGCCCTGCTTCATCTCTCCCTCCCCTCATTCCTATCTCCCCCACACTCCAGGACCCCCAAATCCTCCTCACCCCCTTTGTGAGGTGCTGGGACCCCCCATTCCAGCCGCTCTTTGCTCGCTCCAGTGCAGTCCCACCAGCTGTGCTGGGATCCCGCCATTCCCACCTCCCACGGAGTCACTCGGGCAAAACCACTCCCAAACTTGGCCGCGACGGGTCCGATCCTTCCAACAGCCTCGCCAGCCCCTCCCCTCAGCCGCTGATTCCGACCCACAACAACTCCCCAGCAGCGGGCGGGAAACGCCAGGCAGGAGATCCATGGGCAGAGGGAAATTCGGGGCTGGCAGCAGCTCCGTGGAAGCCACTCTCATCCTCATCCCTGAGGGTGCGGCAAAAAAAGGGTCCTGCAGTGCCAGACATTCCACAAATCACACCAGGGACGGGGAAAAAGGAAAAGCCCTGCCCACGGATGCAGGGGGAATAAACAGCATGTCTGGATCCAGCGGAGCATCCTTTGGAGTGGGCTCAGCCCTCCCTCCGGCTTTGTCTCCAGCGCTGGGTCACATGAGGTCCCGCTGAGAGGGATTTACATGAAAGGCGGGGAGAGGAGGGGAACGGGGAGACACAGCCCCAGGGAAGAGGTGGAGGGAGGAGAAAACCGCTGTAGTGGAACAATTGGGGCCGATTTCAGCCAGATTTCACTGATCTGTGCTGGGAACAGGGAGTCGGGCTCCCGGAGCCCCTTTAGGCCCTGCAAGGGGCTCTGAGCTCTCCCTGGAGCCTTCCCTTCTCCAGGTGAGCACCCACAGCTCTCCCAGCCTGGCTCCAGAGGGGCTCCAGCCCTGGAGCAGCTCCGTGGCTTTCCCTGGAGCCGCTCCGGCCGCTCCCCGTGCCGGGCTGGCCGCGATCCGCGGGCGGGCACCCGGCGCAGGCAGCGCGGAGCAGCCGCACGGGCGGCCCTGCCCGGACACGCGCCCGCCGCGGGCACTCCCGGGGAACGGCCGCATCCCGGGGGGATTCACGGCCCCCGAGAGCCGGGACACCCGCCTGGGCGGGCAGCTGCGCGCAGGAACAGCCTGCAGCCACCCTCGTCCGCGGGGAATGGCCGGGGCAGGGCCGGCCGGGGAGCAGGAGGGCAGAGATGAACCCAGATCCTTTCGGTCTTGCCTCACACAGCTGTCCCGGGGGTGCAGAGGCTGCGCTGATCCCAATATCCTGTGGGTGCAGAGGCTGTGCTGATCCAAATATCTTGTGGATCCAGAGGCTGTGCTGATCCCAGTATCCTGTGGATCCAGAGGTTGTGCTGATCCCAATATCTTGTGGGTGCAGAGGTTATCCTGATCCTAGTGTTGTGCAGAGCCAGAGGCTGCATCAATCCCAATATTCTGTTGATTTAGAGGCACTTCCACACACAGCTGGGATAGAGATCCCAGACCTGAGCACATCCTGCTAGGAGGCAGCGCGTACCCAGCTGAGGCGGGCAGGGGTCTGGGGGTCTCGGAACAAACCGGGACATGGGGGACACGTGGGGTGCTGGAGGTGGCCAAGCCCCAGGGGACCATGTGGCCACCCAACGACTCCTGGGTCTGTCCTGGGACCTGGGAAGCGCCCAGGTGACAGGGTGGCCAAGGTGCCGGTGTGTTCATTCCCAGCTCCTGGCACACCGATTTCAGGGCAGCCATCCCATCTGTGCCTCAGTTTCCCTGGACAGCAGCAGGGTGTGGTGTGACCCTGTGGTCAGGGGTGACGGTCACCACGGCCACGCCACGGCCAGAGTGGAGCTGGGACAGCCCTGGGACTGCTCGGGGTCCGGGCTCAGCAGCTGGAAGGGCTGAGCTGTGCCAGAGCTCGTTTGGCGATCCCAGCACAGCCCTGGCTGCCTGGGCACGTCCAGCCTCCAGCAGCAGCTCCTGCCCCGGGGCAGAGAGCACCTCCTGCAGCTGGAGGAGCCTCATTCCCCCGGGATAAGGAGGAAGAGGAAAAGGAGATGGATAATGGGAATTTGGGGTTCTTTACTTGGTGCTCTGTGGCTGTGAGTGTCCCTGGGTCCTGCCTCCTCTTCCTCCCACTTGGAGCTGGAATTCCGTGACGGGCTGGCACGCTTCCCAAAGCTCTGGGATGATCTGCCGGGGATCCTGGGAGGACAGGATGAGATTTAACCTGTTCAATTCACAAAAAACAGATTTTTGACAGAACTGGGATCCACCCAAGCCTCCTCCTGCCCCCTCCACCCCGCACAGGAGACACGGCCGGGTTTGCATCCCGGTGGTGCTGCCTGTCCCCGCAGCAGCTCTGGGATCAGGGCAGGTCAGGGTCGTTCTCTGAGCACCCAGGATGCTGGAAGAGCCGGGCAGCTGCCCCTGCTCACACCCAGCGGGATCCCGGCTGCTCCCTCCGTCTGTCCCAGTCTGAATCCCTCTTTGTTTCCCCCCAGCTGAAGTCCCAGGCTCCGGGCAGTGCGGAGGAGCTGCGCTGTCTGCAGGCGCTCAATCAGCAGCCCCAGGGCTCCAGCCTGGAGGAGCTGAGCAGCAGCCAGGGCTGCCTCAAGCTGGCCAGCACCATCAAAGCCTACGTGGCCACGGTGAGCCCAGGGCAAGGGGAGGATGGGAGAGCTCCTGGTTGTCCCCCTGCCTCAGTTTCCCCATCTGCCTCCCCGGAGCAGTGGGAGGGGGAATGACCAGGATGGTTTAAGGAGGGAGTGGGACTCAGACCCCACCCTGGTGGGGCCCAGAGACGGCGGGACAGGGAAGGTGATGGAGGCTCGGAGGAGGAGCGCAGCCATGGGGACCCCCGAGTCACCTTTAACTAGGGGAACTTCTCTTCTCTGTGGCACAGGTGACGGAGAACATCATCCGCAGGAGCGCCGTGAAGGGTGAGTCCCTCCTGGGCCGGCTCTGGGGCCGCAGCCAGAGCCTGATCTGTGGGAGCTGTGACCCATTATCCATGGGAGCCGTGATCCACGGGAGCTGTGATCCATGGGAGCCGTGATCCCAGGAGGCCAGCAGAGCGGGGGGGCAGTCACTCCTGGGGCAAACTCCCAGTGCTGTGAGCTGGGCCAGGAGAGGGGAGTGCCAGGACTGTCACTGGCCATGACGGGCAAGCGTCCCAGGAACGGGCTGGGGGACAGCCACGTCCGTTTGTCCGGAGGCCGGGGAAGCAGGGCCGTGGTACGGCCCAGATATGTTGGTTGATGATTGACCAGACGCTTCCATCCCTCAGTAACCTTTTGCTCTGGTGGGTCAGTGGGGCATTCCCTGGCCCTGCTGGCACGGGGCCGGGTGTCCCCACGCTGTCCCCACAGCGTCTGTCCCTGTCCTGCAGAGGCCTGGCGGAGCTACTTCAACACCTCAGAGGGGCAGCCTCCTCCCAAAATAGCCGGGAAACCCTCGGCACATCTCACCCTCCGCCCACAGAGCCCGGCTCAGGATGGTGAGTTGGGGAACCCCTCTGGGTACTGCTGGGTCTCCAAGATGGGAACAGGAGAGGTCAAAGGGCAGGGGACCAGGGTGGAGGAGGGGGAGAGGTGGCTCCCGTTCAAGGCCACCGAGCTCCATCCCTCCGAGCTGGATGACTGGGAAAGAGTCGGAGCCACCCTGTCCCCTCCCTCCGGCCCGGCCAGGTCGCTGCCCTCAGCAGCTCTCCCTTCCCGCAGGACGCTCCCAGCGCTTCGGGAACCTGTCGCAGTCGTGCCGCCACGCCATCACGCGCTGGGGGCCCGGCAGCCTGCAGGCCCACGTGCAGAACATGACGTACCGGGCGGGGCGGCTGCGGGTGGAGCAGCCGGGCAAGTACTACGTGTACGCCCAGATCTATTTCCGCTACCGCGGCGCCGGCGCCTCGGGCCCGCAGCTCGTGCAGTGCATCCAGTGGCAGCCGGCCCACAGCCCGCCCGTGCTGCTGCTCAAGGGCGTGGGCACCAAGTGCTGGGCGCCCGAGGCCGACTACGGGCTCCACGCGCTCTACCAGGGGGGACTCTTCGAGCTCCAGGCCGGGGACGAGCTCTTCGTCTCCGTCTCCTCCTTGGCCATCGACTACGACGACGCAGCAGCCAGCTACTTCGGGGCCTTCCGGCTCGACCTGTGACGCCCCCTCCGCTCCCCCCTGTCCCGCATGGCCCCTGGACAGTGGCCAGTGGCCCCGGGGTGGCACGGGGCCCTTCTTGCCGGGTGTTGTCCCCTGCGGTGAGGGGTGAGCCAGGAAGGGCACACGGGCGGCTGCCGCGGGGACCTGCGGTGCTTGGTGCCACCCCCCAGGTGGGAGGAAGGCGGTGACCCAGGAGGGGTCTCCGAGGACCTACGGGGGACAGGCACGAGGGGGACACCGCAGCCCTGGTGACACAGCACCTCCCGATGGCTCCCTGCAGCAGGAAAGGCACCAGAGCCACATCTGCCACTGCAGGACAAAGCGTCCCCGTGGCAGGGTGACACCCACGAGTCTGACCCCACCTCGGGCAGGGCTGGGGGTGCCGGGGA
The DNA here is from genome assembly GCA_013397115.1 of Edolisoma coerulescens. NCBI lineage: Eukaryota > Metazoa > Chordata > Aves > Passeriformes > Campephagidae > Edolisoma > Edolisoma coerulescens. Next base: position 15,275 of record VWZW01003301.1, read on the forward strand.
CCCGGGGCTGGAAGCACCCCCAGGACACAGGACTGGCACCCCTGGGCACAGGACTGGCACCTCTGGGGCACATCTTGGGGATGGGGCAGCTCCAGTGTCAGCCTCTGGAAGGGAATGATGGAGTTCCAGTTTGGGAGATCAGAGCATGGAGAACACCAGCGATGGCTCCAGGGAGGGCAAAGGGCAGGACCGTGACACCGGAGCAGTCGCCAGTCCTGGCACCACACCCGGCATGTGGCACTGGGGCACGTGGTGACCAAGCCAGGCTGGGCAGGACCAGGAGCTTGCCACGGCTGCTGACCAAGCACCTCTTCCCAGGGGGATTTTGTCCCCCCCAGCCCTCCTGGACCAGCGCAGTCCCCACTTCCTCACATCTCCAGCCCTGGCAATCCCTGCAGGATTCCAGCTCCGGGTGAGCCCGGTGGGCACAGCAGGACCTTGGAGGGACCAAACCAGCCCCGGGGTGATGGAGCCACCCCAGAGGCCAAAGGTGGGTCTGGGCAGGGCAGAGCAGGGCCCAGCTGGCTCAGCCCCTGGACACTGGGTGGGCACAGCCCCCTTTTCTAACCACCCCTGTACTCTCTGTATCCTACTAAGGGGATTTATGGACAGTGGGGACAGCCCCACGAGCATGGGGCTCCCTGGAAGGATGGAATAAAGCCTCGTACCCCAGCACAGGCCTGGCCCCTTTGCACCCAGGACACAGCCCCGGGCAGGGTGGACACGGGGAGCAGTTCCCACATCCCCCACAGCCCCACGTGCTGGGCATTCCCACTCTCCAGCCCCATCTCCTGCAGGCTCCCGATGCAGGGGGGTTCATACAACCCCCACAGGGCACGGGCCACCCTGGCACCTGCACACAAACACCTGGAGCAGCCCCAAATGCAAGGGAAGATTCCCCAGCTCATCCAGAACCTCCAAAACCTCATCCAAAGCCCGAGAGCTCCCTCCTGCAGCTTCCAGAGGGGTGACAGGGCTGATCCCCCCATGGCAGGGCTGCAGGGACCCTTTTCCCAGTCCCCACGGAGGCACAGAGGGAGCTGAGCTCTGCAGCCCCTGGCCCTGGAGCACACCGGGCCCCTGCCCAAAGCACACAAATCCCTCCAAACCCCTCCATTCCAAAACCACCCCTTTTCCTCCACCTCTCATCCCAGCTCCAGCTGTCCCAACCCCCCTGGTGACCCACAGCAGGGCCCTTGCCATGCTCGGGTCTCAAACACGCCCGGGGAGCACCGAGCTCATCCCGCCTCCGGCAGCAGCCGGGGGAGCGCGGGGCCGGACCGGCGGGGCTGGGGCTGCGGGAAACGCAGCAGGTGGTTCCAAGATTTCCTCGGAAAGGGAGTTTAAAGGGACACGGCCGCTGGAGCGGGCGGAGGTTGTGTTTGCCGTGCAGGAAGCAGGGAAAGCCGGGCTCGGCGCCAGCGGGCACCGGCCTCCCCCCCCACTTTCCTGGAAAGGAGAGGGCTCGTGGGGCGCGGATGGGACAGGGAGAGCTCCGGCAGCATCGGGGCAAAGAGCAGCCTCGCCCTGTCTGGGGAGAGCCCGGCAGGAATTCCTCACGGCGAGGAGCTGACACCGGTCACCCCGAGCAGCCTCAGCCCCCGAGGCCCCTCTGCCCCGTCCATCGATCGCACTCCCGGTCCTGGAGCAGGGCTGGGCACCCCCAGCCTGGCCACGGCTGAACAAGAGGATCGGCCACCAGCAGGAAAACTCAACCTGCCTGAGGCACCCATGCCAACACTGCCTGTCCCAGCACGTGCTCCAGGAAAAAGGAGTAAAGTGTGGGAAGACCTGAATGAGGACACAACACCTTTCTCTGACTGAGGAAACAAAATCTGCTGCGCAAATGGAGCAAAGTACTGGAGATTTCTCAGACAGCTTTTCTGTTATTGCTAAAATTGTTTATTAACAATTACAACTATTTTACCATGAGCATTGCTGACAGGTTCACTGTAGCCCCTACCAAAAAGCGAAGTCAGTGGTCCCTAAACCAACTCTGCATCCCCACACACAGCCTCCTGTGCCAGCACCTCCCTCAGGCTGGGGAGAGCCACAGGAAAAACACAGAATCCCCCAAATCCGAGAGCTCCCCAGGCAGCACAGAGACCGTGCCCCTACAGTGACAGCTCCGGAACCTCCCAGCCCTTCCCAAGGGCCTTAGGCTGAGAACAGGGTCAGAGGGGGTACTGGGGGGAAATTCCCTGAGAGGGTGGGCAGGCCCTGGCACAGGGTGCCCAGAGCAGCTGTGGCTGCCCCTGGATCCCTGGCAGTGCCCAAGGCCAGGCTGGACAGGGCTGGGAGCACCCTGGGATAGGGGAAGGTGTCCCTGCCCATGGCAAGGGGTGGAACCAGACGAACTTTAAGGTCCTTCCAACCCAAACCTCTCCAGAATTCTGATTCCCTCCTGCTCTAACCCGGCCTGGGAGGCGGGGCTGCAGCACTGATAACATCTCCTCACTGACCTGATTTCCCAGGGCCTCGCCGTGTGGATTCAACCCCGACACAAAGTGCTTCCTGCAGCCGCTGCCAAAGGAGCCTCTCATCTCCAGTGCTGAGGAGCTGCTCTGCCTCAGCGCGGAGATGCCCAGCCCAGGGCGAGCACGGCCCCGAGCCTTCATCTCCAAATAAATCCTGGGGCCAAAGGCTCTTTTTTCCCCTCTTTGTTGTTAAGATCCAGCTACCTCCAAGCCTCCATCCCTGCCCAGACACGATCTCGTTTTACTTTCAAGTCCCCAGCCTGGCCCGAGTTCACAGCAGGGGAGAGGAAATCCACGCCGAATCCTGGTCAGGGCGGCAGGAAATCATTCCCGGGGACATCGTAAATAAAGCACACAAAGAGGGGCAGCGGGGAGTGGCCCCAGCAGCGCCCCCGCTCCACCCCAGGGCACCTCCGGCCGCCGCTCCCCCCGAAAAAAGGGGAACAAACCAGAAACCTCTTTCCTCCAGCACGAAGGATTCGGGGAGCTGCGGGATGCTCCCTAAACCCTCGGGGAAACACAAATGCTGGGGCGCTGCGAGCGAGCAGAGAGGAGCCGGGGCTGCTGCAGGCGGGCGGCTCAGCTCGTCCTCGTGGAGTCCCAGCTGGTTTGGGTCAGAACCTTTAAAGGCCATTTAGTGCAACCCCATCCCAGCTGCGCTGCCCCAGCCCCCTTCCAGAGATCCCAGTGAGCTCCCGGAGGAAAGGAAAGGATTTCTCTCCTTTTCCAGCACCGTTGTCTTTCCCTGCTCGGCCTCTGGAGCAGCCCCGGCTGCGGCGGAGCCGGAGGCAGCCCCGGGGCCGCTCCCCCCCGTTCCCTCTCGGACTCGGCACCGCCGGTCCCGGCCCGGCCCTGCCCGGGGCTGGGTGAGCTGGGCAGCTCCAGCCCGGCTCCCGGGGCTCCCGCACGGCCCACACGCCCCTTTTAGTCCCCCACGAGACAAGCAGGAAAAAATAATTCCACTTTTAAAGAAAATTCCTCATTTTGTGTCCTGTTCAAACCCCTGCACCATTCCACGGAATCAGACTGGTCTGGGGTGGGATCTCAAAGATCAGCTCGCTGGGAGGCTCAAGGGCGGCTCCCCCACTCCCGTCCTGCCCTTCCAGCATCCCACAGCCAAGTGCATCCATCCAGCCCTCGCCCCAGAGAGCTCCCCAAAACCGTGTGCCATAAATCGGATATTGCACTCCCGGGTCACTCATGCAGCAGGGGGACCTCTGCAGCCTCCTGCATCCCCCTCTGTCTGCTGGAGGGAACCACGGGGCTCCTCCTGGAGCGAAGCGATGGAAGAGCAGGAGCTGGACAGGGCAGAACCCTCCTGAGGAGCTGAAGTTTGGCACCGTGAGGACTCGAGATCCCTCCTGCACCCAAAGGGAGCCTCCCCGCAGCCCAGCCCTGCTGGGCTTCTCCTGCCGTTCCCACTCCCACCCTCCCAGCCAGGACTTTCTCCAGGACACCTCTCCGACTGGAAAAACAATCCATGGACAGACACAGCAGCAGCTGAGGAGAGCGGGGAGCTGCCGGGCCGGGCAGGTGTTTCCTGGCCCGGGCTCCCGCTGCCATCCTGCAGAGCAGCTGCAGCTGCCCGTGACAGCGGCGCCCTGCCCTCCCGCTTCCCCGCCAGCAGCTGGGATGAGCCAGCAGCCAGCGGGACGTTCCCTCTGGGATAACCCCGCACACAGGTTTCCCTTTCAGCCCCTTACCTTCGCACCGGGCTGCTGCAGCCTTCCCCCAGGGAAAGGAATCCACTCATGGATCATGGATCTAACTGAAGCAGGACCACTAGGACCCTCCTGAGGATGGTAAGGTGAGGAGAAAAAGAGAAAAGCTTTGTGTTTCTGGAATCCCAGCTGTGCCAGAGGGAGGAGAAGCCAGCAGGTACAGGACAGGCATTCCCAGAAAGGGGACTGGGAGAAGGCAGCTTCTTCCCTGGACCCAGCCCCAGATCCCAGGAGCATCCATCTGCCCTCCAAACAGAACAAAAAACGGCATTTAAAGGCAAAGCTGCTGCTCCAGGGACTGAAGCAGCACACGAAAATTCCAACCATCTCCTGCCGCACAAAACCACCACAGACCAGTCCAGGCATTTATTTCCCAAGCAGGAGGAACTGGACCCGTCGGTGACGTCTCGGGTTGAGGCAGCTTTGAGCTGTACAAGGATTGAGACGTCGGGTGGAAGCAGCAGAGCAGGGACTGGCTGCTGGATGGCTTTGGAAGATCAGGAATCTGACTTTTTGCTCCTTGGAAAGACAAGGAATTTGTTTGCATCAGAGATTTTGAGAGGGACCCAGCCAAGTCCAGGCAGGAGCCCCCACTCCCCGTGAACGGGTTTACGAAGGACCACAACACAGCCGAGGCCAGGATGAGCAGCATCAGCCTCCCAAGGCATCCAGAAGCCTCCCGAATCCCAGGAAACGGGCACAGTTTTATTAACAGGGAATCACTTGGTCAGCTGGGGCAGGGCCTGAGGAGCACCGAGGGCTGTGGGAAGGGTTTCTTGCAGGTGTGGCCAGAGGAGAGCTGGAGCAGTGCCACGCTGGCACTCCTCCAGCTGGTATCCAGGGAGAGGAGGGAGCAGGGAGCAGCATCCGTGTCCCAGGCCCAGGGCTCTCCGGGGGACAGGGGGAGCAGGAGGTCACCGTGCAGTGTCCAGCACGTCGGGGTTTGGGGATGGGCAGGAGTTTTGGACTCAGCCTCTGGGGTTTAGTGACGTGCTCAGGGGAAATCAAGGAGAAGGAATCCTTGGGCACGGATCTGAGAGAGGGAGCAGGATGGGAAGACACCTGTGAACTCCTCCTGCCTCCTCCTTGGGGTTCTCCTTACAAGGCAGCAGCAGAGTAATTAATACATTCACTAATTAACCAAAACCAGCATCTTCCCCATTAGAGACTGGGCCCAATTTTAAGGAGATCTGATCTGGGGGGGTTGGTTTGGGTTTTTTTTTTCCTTCTTTCAGCCCAGCAGCCTCAGCCGGCCAAATTTTACTTTTCTCTCCCCTCTTTTGGCTTTGCAAGGTTGTGATTTTTCCCAAGTGGCCAACTGGGAATGCACCACCCTGAGCCCAGCCCTGTCCCTCTGCCACTGCCTGAACACTGGGGGCAAAACCATCCTGCTCCTTCCACACCTCTGCCAGTGACAAACACCTGGGCTTGTCCTGCCCCCGTTCCTAACAGCAGCTCCAACAAAAGAAGAGGAGGAAATACAATTCTCTAACATTTTGCTTTTACTCCTTCATGGAATCTTTCCAATGCAACTTCACAAAAGCAACGTAAATAAAGTCTCTTTTTTTTTCTTCTAAAAAGAAGATCATGTTCCACAGATTCCATAGTGCAATTGGTTATCTGGTAGAAAAAAAAAAAAAAAATCTTCTTCAGCTCCACTGAGGAAAACGCTGGAAACAGTTCCACGGTCTCAATAAAAACAGGAAAGTCTACCCAGGATGGGCTAGAAAGTTCCAGGTGTGGGACACACAATCCCTACAGTCTGCCTCTAGTTGAAGAGGATGGAGTTGGGGTCCTGGTTGGCCATCTGTGCAATGTGCTTTAGTACATCCTTTTTGGTGATGATCCCCAGCAGCTTCCTAGAAAACGAAACACATTTTCAGTGCACCGACACCCTCAGGAGGGACCCTGGCAGGGCTGAAGAGTCTTTTGGGATTCAAAGTGACACCCCACAGAAAGTATGACACCCTCTGAGGGTGGTACAGCACCAGCACGGGCTCCCAGAGCAGCTGTGGCTGCCCCTGGGTCCCTGCAAGTGCCCCAGGCCAGGTTGGACAGGGCTGGGAGCTGGGCTGCCACAGCTGCCTTTGCCAGGCCAGACGTGCCCCAGCACCCGCCCCAGGGGGACCCCAGTGCTCCTGGCAGTGTCCCCAGTGTCCCCTTTGCCCCGGCAGCACAGGAGGCTCTGCCCCCGGGCTCTCACCCATTGTGAGTGACCAGGCACTGGCGCAGTCCCAGCTTGCGGAATATGTCCACCACGATCTCCATGGGCGTCTCGTCCGTCACCGTGAAGGGACTGAGGTCCAGGATGCTCCTGAGTTTCAGCACAGACGGGGAGCTCGGAGGCAGGGGGGGACAGTAGTCAGTGAAACAGATAATGGAGGTGCTCACGATCCCATCCTGCTTCTTCCGGGCGTTTTCTGGAATCAGAAGTATTTGATTAAACATCAGCACTCCTTTCCTTGTCCAAACAGAAGAGCTCAGCTTTCCCCAGCTCACATTTAATGGCCTTAAATGTCCTTTCCTTCCCTTCACCAAAGCTGCTCCCACCCAAGGAGGGTGTGATGGGTTTCCAGCCTTTCTTCTAAGGGAATCATGGAATTATTATGGTTGGAAAAGACCTTTAAGACCATCAAGTCCAACCACTGAGCAGCACCACCACCATGGTCACCACTAAGCCATGTCCTCAAGTGCCACATCCACGTGTTTCCTGAACACTTCCAGGGATGGGGACTCCACCACCGCCCTGGGCAGCTGTGTCAGGGCTGGACAACCCTTTCCATGAAAAAATTTTCCCCAATATCCAACCTAAACCCCACCTGGCACAACTTCAGGTCTTGTCCTGTCACTGGTTACCTGAGAGAACCTCCAGGATCTCCAAAGTTCCACTGCAGGGGTGGGATCAGCCCATCAGCTCTGCCCAAAGCCGAGGCTGTTGCACCTCACTGTGCTCTGGCCAGGCAAATACAAGTTCTGGAGAACTTTTAACTTCCCAGTTCTTAGAGGAGGTAAATAAAGTGCTCTGTACTTTTATGAGTCACTGATTTGGGTCCCATGCAGAGCAGTTAAAGGACTATTTTTAAGCACTTAACAACTGGCACAGGCTCCGTGGACGTCATCAGGGTCAGGAATGGCAAACAAGTCGAGTACTGGCCATCCCTCAGACCTCCAGAGCAGTGCACACACAGGCACTGAGGGCACCTGCCACACTGGAACCTGATACCAGCATTCCAAGACTTCCTGGGAAGGGGCAGGTCTGGCAGCCCAAACACCAGGCTGGATATTCAGAACACTCCAGAATATTTGGGATATTTGATCATGAAAACCCAAATCCTGTCCTGTGCCTCACTATGCACAGCTTGGGGATGGGACCACTCTTGATGAACCCCTGGGGATTCCAAGGAACACAAGTGCAGAAACTCCTGGTGGTGCCACAGAAGGCAGGGAACGCACACGATGTCCTCATGCACTTGTTCCTGAATTTTATTCCATACTGTCCCAGGCAACCAGTGACAGGACAAGGGGACACAGCCTCAGGCTGTGCCAGGGGAGGACATCAGCAGGAATTTCTCCATGGAAAGGGGCTGCCCAGGGAGGTTTGGAGTCCCCATCCCTGGAGGTGCCCAAGGAAGGCCTGGACATGGCACTCAGTGCTCTGGGCTGGGGACAAGGTGAGGATCAGACTGGACTCTGATCCTGGAGGGCTTTTCCAACCTCAGTGATCCCACGATCCTGTGACAAGCCACCCTTCACATCCCCTGCAAGCAGAGCCCACTCTGCTCAGGGATGCTGGCCCAGCCAGCAGCACCGGGGTGTGTGAGCCCCTCAGGTCAGTGACAGCTGGCACTAACGGCAGCACAGTCACCTGGGCGGTGTCACCTCTTACCGATGGAAATGATGAGGTCCCTCCTGAGCACAAACCCCACCAGGCGCTGGGACGCCCGGGACACCACCACGGGGTAGCCGCTGTAGGTGGTCTTGGTGACGATGGTCTCCACGTCCTCCACGGTCATGCTGTCCTGCGTGATGACCGTCAGGGGAGGGTCGTTCTTGCGTGGCCGCATCACGTCCATGGCCCGCGTCTTGTGCGAGAACTCCTCCTTGGCCTCCAGGAAGGGGTACCCGTTCAGGCGGATGTGGGCGTCGTAGATCCCCTCCCGGCCGATGGCGTCGGCCACCCACTTGCTGGTCATGGCTGCGGCCATCAGGGGCACGATGTACTCCAGCCCCCCGGTGAGCTCGAACATGATGACCACCAGCGACACGGTCATGCGGGTCACCCCCCCTGCCAACACAGCGCGGCTCGGGTCAGCCTGGGGCTGTGCCCAGCTCCGGACAAGGGCTGCTGCCAGCACAGCTGGACTGCCCCGGCCAGCAGCACCCAACACGACCAGAGCAGCACCCGAACCTCGGTCCCTGCCACGGCACCAGGCCCTGGGACGGAGCTCGAGGTCTCTGCGTGGTTTTGTCTCGGCATGTTTCAATTGTGCTTTTGAGATTCGAGTCCCAAAGCTGCTCCCAGGTATTTTACAGGAGTTTTGCTCCAGTGCCCATTCCCTCAAGGGGCACAGGCCCTTCAGTGCTGCCCAGCAGCAAACAGAACCATTAATGAAGTCTAAGTGTATTTATCTTCCATCAGTTACATGCAAACAATCCCAGAAGGGTCTGGGGTTGAAGGAACCTTCAAGTCTATCTCATTCCAACCCCTGCCACGGGCAAGGACACCTTCCAATGGACTGGGCTGCTCAAACAAGGTGTATCCCCTCTGAAAAGAGCCAAGATGGGGTTTGGTGGCACGTTTTTAGAGGAGAGTTTCTCCTGATAAAGTAGTCCCTTAGGAGTTAAATGTGTTATTCCATGGATGAGGGCACTGGGAATTATGAAAGTGCAGTTCAGTCACATGCACCCAGTCTCTCCAGCTCAGCCAAGAGGAAGAAGCGCTACCAAAAAACAGAGCACTTAAAAGCAGAATTGCATCACAAGATTTAAGGCCAGATCAGGAAGTAAAATGAATTAAAACCCCACAGGAAAACTGAAGCCCCTGGGCAGCCTCAACTGTTCTGGCTGCCACTCAGGAGTTCCCCACTGCAGCCTGCCGTGCCCAGCGCCAGGCTGGGGATGGCAAAAGGGCACCACCAGGACGAGGAACACATGGCACGTTCTATTTCAGCATCTCCTGGGGTTCTTGGGGTGACACCAGCTCTGATGGCCGGCCACAACCACGGCTCACAGCCACAGGGTCACTACGGGGAGGAACGAGATCATCTTTAAGGTCCCTTCTAGCCCAAACCATTCTGTGCTTCAATGGTTAAGGCTGGGAAAGACCTCTGAGCTCAGGGAGTCCAACCACTCGCCCACCACCCCTCTCTGCAGGTGGCCAACCCAGCCCCAGCCCCAGCCCCAGCCCGGCCCGAGCAGCCCCAGCTCACCCAGGCAGGCGGCGGCGCCCACCATGGCGTAGAGGCCGGGGGTGATGCAGTCGGCCCCCTGGCTGCACCAGCCGCTGAAGATGGGCCAGTCATGGTGGTAGAAGGCCAGCTGCTCCACGGCCACCCCCAGCAGCCGGCCCGCGATGGCCCCCACGGCCATGCTGGGGATGAAGAGCCCCGAGGGCACCTGTGGGAACAGGGGTCAGTGAGCACCAGAGCCCGGGACTGCTCCAGGGAGTGATGGAAGCCCCAGCCAGAGGGAGGCAGAGGCTTTGCTGGAGCTGAGCTGGAAGGGATGTTGGAGAAGTCACCTAGTCCAACCCCCCTGCAGTGAGCTGGGACATAAAAACTGTCCATCAGCTCCGTCCACTGCAGGACAGCTCACACCTGGGAACTACACCTGCAGCTCCAGAGGCTGCACCAAACAATTCCAAACCATCTGAGCAAGGAATAGCTCCAATTAAGCATTTACAAATTAAGACACTGATTGTTTTGCAGTTAGCTGTTGCATCTAACTCACATATTTATCAAAAAAGCTTGAGGCAGGACAATTTAGGAGCATTCAGTGTCTGGAAAATGGGATGTGGAGCCCTGAGGCACCGGTTTTGTGACTGAATTTGGTGCCCACACTCAGGCTGGAGGGTTTGTACTGCCCTCAGGTACGAGCAGCAGGACAAACAACTGCAGTCTGTCCCCTTCTGACAGAGCCTGGGGGACACGTGTCTGGTCAGGGAGGAAACAAAACTCTGAGGGCCCTGCAGAGCGTGGGAAGAACACGAGCTCCTTTACAGGCAACCCTCACCTTCATGCCAAAGGTGAAGATGGTGATGAAGACCTTCATGATGAGGGCCAGGGCCAGCTGCCACATGGCCGTGTAGACGCCGGGGCCGGCGGCGCGGTCAGGCAGATCGTCCCCCTTGGTGCTGTTGAAATCATTCACGTACTCGCAGAGCTGGGACGAGTCCAAAATCCCACAGTCGTTGAAGAGCTCTGAAATCAGCTCGCTGGTGCTCATCCTGGTGTACTCGTTGGGGAAGGCCAGGATGGCCGTGATGGCCGTCACCACGAACACCTCCAGCACCGGGTACTTGCCCAGCCGCGTCGTCTTGCGCCGCCTGCACCAGGCGATGTTGCTGCGGATGAAGAAAGCTCCCCAGAGCCCGCCAAATATTCCCAGCAGGATGAAGGGCACCAGCTCCAGCAGGTGCCACGGCATGTGGAACTCCACGTAGAAGAGCACGAGGCGGCTGTTGCCGAAGGGGTTGATGGAGCGCAGGGTGAAGGCAGCGACCAGTGCGGCGAAGAAGGAGCGCCAGAGGGTCTTCAGGGGGAAGTAGTAACTCACCTGAAGGGGAGAGCAAAGCACCTTTGGCCACTGGAACACTTGGCATGACCCCAGTGCAGGGAGTAAAGGCAGGACAGAGATCCCTGTGCTCACTCCCTGCTCTCCAGGGCACCCCAGGCTTGAACCTCCGGGTCAATGAGGATTGCAGTGCCTGAGATGGGCGCTGGCTTGCACGCTCCCCCTGCAGCACGTGCCCTCTGTGATCCCTGGAGCGACTCACTCGGGTAATAAAAGCTGTTACACATCAGCCATGAGCTGAATTCAGAGAATTCTGTGGCTCTGCAAGGTCCAAAGTACCAAACAACAGCACCTGCCATCACTGCTATCAACTACTGCTCAGCTGAGCAAATCCATCCCTGCCCTCCTCTGAAATCCATCCCAGCCTTCCTCTGAAATCTGTCCTGGTACTGCCCTGAGCTAAACAGCAATGATCCTTTCACATCTAGATCAACAGATTAAGGATTAGGTGGTTCTTGGGAAGAAAAGAGGATTGATAAAGCAGAGAAGTTTGTTCCCAGGTATGCTGGGACACAGCTCTCAGGAGAGTGGACAAGGGAAAATGGCCTCAAGCTGTGCCAGGGGAGGTTCAGGCTGGACATCAGGAGGAATTTCTCCACGGGCTGTGTTTGTAACCCACAGGGTAAGGTCTGCTCTAAAGCAGCATTCCAAGGTTACCTCCTCCAGGCTGAAGAGCACTCCTCCGATGGGAGCTCCGAAAGCCACGGACACGCCGGCGGCAGCCGCTGCTGACAGCACCTGAGGGACACACAGAGGCACTCACACTGCTCAGCCCTCCCAACTACCCCCTTCTCTGGCTTGCCTTCACTTCAGTTTGTACAACGTTTATCTACAGCACAGTCAGCCAGGCCTGGCCTGCTTTAAGACAGCAGGGAAAAGGTGAAGTGAGCCAATTCCCTAAGAAGGAGCTCCAAAAAAATCAGTGTTAGCATTTCAACAGTCCCAGCAGCAAAGTGGCAAAGCTGGCAACTTCCTCTGCTGTGCCAGGTCATCCACCTCAGCTAAAGCATCAGCACAACACACTGGCAGCAATTTCACCTCCCACAACACCCCGACTTTTCCCATCTCACACTCCCCCTGTGTCCCAGCCGTGTCCACTGTGGGGCCCCCCAAACCCTGCCAGCCCACCCAGGGGGTTCTGCCAGGTTTGGTTCAGCAGGAGGTAAATTGGCCAACATTGGCACACCAGAACACAACAAAACAGAACCACTTACCCCAGAAGTGCACCACTCACCCTCAGCCCCAGCCCCACTCGCCCTCCCAGGCTGGCGGCCCCACGCACCTCCCTGCGCTTGGCCTCGTTCTTGCGGTACTTGGTGAAGAGGTGGCACAGGATGTTCCCACAGCAGCAGGCGACGTGGACCAGGGGCCCCTCCTTGCCCAGGCTCAGCCCTGAGGACACGGCCAGCACGAGGGTGATGGTTTTGATGACCAGCGTCCACTTGCCCAGGTAGCCTCTAATGATGAAACCACTTAAGATAGTTTTGATCTGGAAGTCAAGCACACAAAGCTCTACAGGCTTTCATTCAAGCCCTGGTCAGAGCTCCTGATTTACTGGGTGTTCCCAATCCTGCCCTTCCCTACAGCTTTCAGAGTCCCCCTGAGCTATCAAAGGTGAGAGAGTCCATAAAAATCTCTCTCCATGCGAAGGCAGAAGCAGCCACTGAGTCCTTCCCTCAGGGCCATATCCCTGCTGGAGGAACACCTAAGCAGTGCCTCCTGCAGAGATGCCAAAACATCTGATTTCTCAAGGGACTGCATGGAGACTTCAGTACCAGACATGCTCCAGGAACAGCTTGGAAAAACACCTACGTATTAAGCCATCATCTGAAGTGGGAGAAATTATTCCATAGCATGTCCGTGTAAATTTTGGATGGTGGATCCCCGCCCCACCTGAAAACAACCCCCTCTCGTTCTCACTCACCTCTGGGATCCCCGAGCCACAGGCATAGGGAGCAAAGCCCTTCACAAGGAGCACAGCAAGGAGGGAGAACATCAAGGCCCAGACAACGTACATGAAGTAGTTGAGGATATATGCAAAGGCCCCCTGAAACACAGAGAAAATTGCCCAGATCAGATGGTTCCAACTGAAACCACAGCAAACCTGGGCACTGAAGTGAGCACAGGGAATCAGCAGGTCATCCCACAGAGTTATCAGCTAGAAATGGAGAGACCTGCCCTAAGCCTGAGGTTTCAAGGACAAGTTCCATTCGCTGGGTTACCAATCATGGCATTCCCCCAAAATGTTCATGGGCAAAATACCCTCCAACAGCACATCCTGGACACAGCAGGGACACGCTGCACCTGTAAACGGGGCAGAGTTCTGCCTCCGAGGACAACACCCAAATAACTTGTTTATTGACACCCCTTTAGGACCCCAGTGATGAACCACTGAACCACCCAGAGCTGGGACTCCTGGCACCTACATCCACATCACCCAGGGATGAGACAGGCTGGGCAAACAGGGAATTCAGCAGCAAAAGCAGTTCTGGGCACACATCACCTCTCCATGGCCAAGGATCAGCTGGGACCAGCTCTTCCACTCGGGACACTTGTCCCTGTCGGTGAAGGTGGTGTTGGATTTCCAGCAGCAGTGCTCGTGGTTGAACCAGAACCCTGCCAAACACACTCCTTCCTTCAGATCCGTCATCCAGTGGGCAGAGATGTCGATCAGACCCGCCAAGGAACCTAGTTTAAAGGGGAAAAAACCCCAAATAATTCAATGAGCACCTTGTGCAGACTCAAACACCTGAAGGTCACAGTCTGCCCCACCAGTTTCTGCCCCACCTCCCAACACACAGAGCAGTGTGCTGTTTCTGCCTACGACTCACTTGTATTCTACAGAGAGCTAAATGAGAGGATTTGCCTAATTTTGAAAAATTTCAATACATTGAAAAGAGCAGGTCAGGAAACAGAGCATGGCTGATGGTATTTCAGAGGCTGTGTTCAAACCCCCCCTGCATCACCAGCAATTAATTGTTCTCAATAACTGTTTGTTAAATACAGCACAGCAGCAGGGAGGGCAGAGAGGGGTGCCCCACATTCCTGGGGGACTCAGACAAAATGTGTCACCAGGATGCAGGAGCTGCACCAACAACACCGACCCTGTGACAGGAATAACTCTGAACTTGGAGAAAACATCTCCAACCCCAATTTAAAAAAAGAAAAATAAAGGAGGGGAAAGTTACAACTGTGCCAAGTAAAACAAGGCAAGCAGAGCCAGCACAGAAGGGAAGTCAGGTTTTAGGAGGAATCTTCAATTCACTTTTGTTAATAACTCCTCCAACCCCAAAGACTCCACACCAAGGCAAAGGCCAGGGACCTCTGATCCATGGGAGCAAGTGGAACACAAGCTCCAGAGGCTGCAATAAACATTCAGCAAAGCCCCCAGTTAATGACCAACTGGCCAGCAGCCTTCCTGGGTAAACATTAACAGAGGATTTCACTCCTTCCCTCGTGACAGACGCCTGCTGCTTCCTATCGGGAAGATTTGTATCCAAGTGATTTATTCCTGCTGCCCTGGGGCCAAAGTTTGTTTCTAAGTAATTTGAAAGGTCTCAGCCAGCTGAATTCTGAAAGACACCTGATCTCCAAGCAACACCTCTCACTTTTTATATCTAAGTATAGAAGGAAAAACCCCAAAAAATAAGAAACTCCTGCTGGCAGCCCCTGGCATTAACCCCTTCAGCACCCACGAGGAGCGCTCGGCACAGACATTCCCAGCATTTTTATCAGCTCTGCTTTAACCAACATTTTTTATTTATTTCAGAGTTCTGTACCAGCAGCAGAGCCAGAGCAGTGTCCAGGACACCTCTGAGCATCAGTTTTGTATTTTGGTTTTGCACAAACACAGCCTCAAAGCATTTAAGAATAATTCCCTGTGAGTTACAAGGCAGCAGCAGAGCCCTCGGTGTCAGCACAAGTCCTCACTCCAAAACCCTGCTGCTCCAGGGACCTGCCAGGCCTTGGGGAGGAATGGATCCTGATGCTGCAGTGCAGGAATCAGCTTTACCTGGAGGTTTGCTCTCACCTGCCAACAAACCAATGAGGAGCATCAAGAGCCAGCCAGAGAAGGCGTCGCTCACGCTGTGCAGCAGTGCCCAGGTGGACTCTTTGCTTCTGTTGGTGATCTGGGAAAGGGTTTGCAGAAAGAAACAAAAATCCATGAGGACTCTGACCCACTGTGGTGTAAACGCTCCAAAACTACCTGGTGACACTGTCACTCTGCTTTGAGGGGGGAGAGAAAATCATCTGACAGTGGCTGCTCCCACAGCTGGGGCAGGGTGGGTGGGAGGTGCAGGAGAATGGATCGAGGATCATGGAATCCCAGAACGGGTTGGGTGGGAAGGGACCTTAAAGATCACCCAATCCCACCCCCTGCCATGAGCAGGGACACCTTCCACTATCCCAGGCTGCTCCAAGCCCCATCCAGCCTGGACTGGAACACTTGCAGGGATCCAGGGGCAGCCACAGCTGCTCTGGGAACCTGTGCCAGAGTCCCAAGGATACAGACACGAGGGGGTCACAGATTTAATGCCGGCAGAGAGGAATGGTCCAGCTGGGAAGCGGGCACTGGTGGCACTGGGAAGTGGGGCTCAGCCCTGTCCCAGATGCCCCAGGATGGCTGAGGGCTGTCAGTCTCACTGCCCCTGACAGGCGGACAAAGGGTGACAGAACAGCCATTGTGTGCCCGGCTGCCTCTCCCGAGGGAAACATTCCAGCTCCCCACTATTATTCCCAGATAAAAGGGCACATTGATGGACACAACTAACACCCATTAAATGAGGAATACATGCAGGATGAATCCTTTCTGCCTGGATGAGCGTTGGTTGGGTTTTTCTCTGGAATTCTGTCTTCCAAATGCAACACCGACCCCAGCAGCACTGCTGAGGATGGCCTGGGGTGGGGGCCTAAAGGACTTCCTTTGGAATCCTTTCCACTGGACCAATCCTGACCTCTTTGGACAGCCCTAAATTCTGCCTTGACCTGATTTGACCTCTCCTATGGAGACAGGCTGGGGTGTTCACCTGGAGAAGGGAAGCTCTGAGGAGACCTCAGAGCCCCTTCCAGTGCCAGAGAGTGACTTTGGACAAGGCATGGAGGGACAGGACACAGAGAATGGCTTTCCACTGCCAGAGGGCAGGGATGGATGGGATATTGGGAAGAAGTTCTTCCCTGTGATGGTGGGGAGACCCTGGCACAGGGTGTCCAGAGAAGCTGTGGCTGCCCCTGGATCCCTGGCAGTGTCCAAGGCCAGGCTGGAGGGGGCTTGGAGCAACCTGGGATAGTGGGAGGTGTCCCTGCCCAGGGCAGGGGTTGGAATGGGATGAGCTTTAAGGTCCCTCCCAACCCAAAGCATTCCCTGGCTCTGTGACCTCTGCAGACAGGAAACAGCTCGTCCTGTCCCAGGCTGGTGGGCACCACCTTTGTCCCCTCCCCTGTGCCTGGAGACACGCCCGTGACAGGGCTTCGGGGTTTGGACTCTGAACCCACAGACAGGAACAGCTTTTGGGCAGGGGCAGAGGGACACAGGGCCCAGATTGGGTCACTATATTTATTTCTCATGTTTGTGCACACTGTGAGCAGGGCCTGTGTTCCGTCCGGGCCCTGTCAGTATGACACAAGTTGTTTTGTGACGCTCAGGGAAAAAATAAATAATCAAAGAATATTTTGGCAAACAAATAGACAAGTTGAGTTCAGTCATCACCCTCCAAGAGTGCTGCCAGCGAGGCAGGAGCAGGCTGGGCACACGGGCATTTCAGCTAAAGCCCCCTGGCCTTCAGAGCAGACTCCTTTAACTGCAGAGCAGTAAAGTCCTGGAAGGAATTCTGGAAGAATTGCACTCAGTCTTCCCAAACAAAAAAATCCCAATAGACAGAGCACCATTCACCAGTGCAACTGTGAGAGCAGGAAACCAGGCTGGTTTTGTGCTCCAAAACCCCCATTGCAAATAAATCAAAGCCTTCAGAAGAGAAGCAGCAATCGATAAAGTGCAACACATGGGATTTAGGGCTCCTTTTCCTCAGCTCCCATCCTAAGGGCAATCCCTCCATCCCAGGGGTCTCTAGGAAGTGCCTCCCCACCCCAGCAAGAGCCACACGCTCGTTATCCCGCACTCAGAGCCAGCAAAGAGGAGGAGCAGCAGGAATTTTTACCTCCCTGTGCCTGTCGCGATCCCGGGACTTCTCCCGCACCCAGTCTATCGTGTTAAAGTCCTCGTAGGTGCCCACGCCAGGAAGGGGCTCCTCCAGGAAATCCATCACGGTGCTCGTGCCGTTCACCCCTCCTCCATTATATGAGGAAAAGCCTGGTGGGGGAGGAAGGGGGGAAAATTGAGCGTTTCTTAGTTTTTCCTCTTCTTATAAAAAAGCAAAACTCGTTTAGGAGGAAAACCAGAGATCTCAGTGGAAATAAAGAGCTACTGAGGTGTTCCCTGAGCCGAATAGCACAGGCACACGCTGCCAGGTGATCTGTGCCAGGTACACCCTTGCCAGCCTCAGCAGCTCACCTGGAGGTGGGGTTGTTCCTGGAAAGGACTGTTCAGAACAAAGGAAATCACCACCAGCATCTAGGTGGTGACTCTTCCCTAAATCCAGGACTTGCCATGAGGATATTCTGCCATTTGAGGCAAGCAGATGGGGGAGGGAGAGGAGAAAAGGAATATTTAGGACTTGCAACAGAGCTGAAGGGTATCCCAGGTGGATCTGGCAAGGCTGAGAGCAGGATGGGCAGGAAGGCACAGATGGGAGCAGGGAAACAGGGAAAGCAAAGCACCCAATGGGGCCTGGAAAGCAGAAAGTGGTACCAAAAGGGGGCTGGGGAAAACACCAAACTGGGACTTGCAGCCTCCCTCAGGTGAGAATTAGCCAAACCACTGGGCCTCCTGTTTAACCTGCTCCAGCCCGTGGAAAACGATGCTCAGCTTGGGTGTACATTCCCAAAATTCTGGCTCTGGAAGACACTAAGTGTTTGCAGTCATCCAGAGGGAAAAAACAGAAGAGCAAAAAAACCAAAATCCAGTCACAGCTGGAAGGTGGGGGAAGAGGAGGGCTAAAAGTCCCAGGCAGAAGGATAATGGTTGATACTTGAGCATATTTAGCTTGCAGATATCACAGGGGCAAAGGTGTCTCCAGATGGGAAAAATAAGGAATTCAAAGAGCTGCCCTCTGCCCCATCGTCTGAGGCAGGAATGGAAAAGAGCTGGGAAGTCTCCCCGAGCCCATCTCCCAGATTGCCACAGCTGCAGGAAAACAAGATGAGTCATGTACAGCACTGACAACCACCACAAAATAACCCACTTAAAACAGCTCCTCGCTTCACTTGGGACAAAAAAAATGGTGGAGCTCTCCAGAGCTCTTCCAAATGCTGAGTGTGCAGGCTGTGAGCCCCAGCTGCACTGGGAGAAAAAGAGGGCACGTTTTCCATGAGGAATCCCTGGTTTTAGCAGCATTTTTGAAACCAGAAGCTTGGAAATACAAAATTAGTATCAAGGCTTCCAGAGATTTCCCCACTAAAACACCCCCCCTGGAAATCCTAGATGCTGCTCCCTAAATCTGACGGATCAGAACCTCCTTGAATAAAGCACCCTGGCCACAACAGGAGCAGCTGGAGCACGGGGAACACTGGAGTGCCTGGAACTCCTCCTGCCACCTGGCTGGTGCTGCTCCAAGGGCACGAGAGTTACCTGGCACAGGAATCCAGGGAACAAACAGAGGCCTCATCCCTCACCAGGACAGGTCCCACCTGCAGCCCAGAGCAGGAGCTGGATTTGTTCCCCCAGGAATGACCACCTCTCCCAGGAGCACCCCAATCACCCCTGTGCTGCACACAGCAGGCTCTCACTCTCTCACTGGCTATTCCTTTTGGTTTTGGTCTATCTACCATAATCTTTCCTAAAGATAAAAGATACAGCTGTCCTAAAGAAAAGTATTAATGAAGGAGAGTTCAAACAAGCTAATGCAACACCCTGAGAAGCGTTTGCTGCAAGAAGATGAGATCAGGCACATTCCACGCTCACTCTCCTGGAACAACTGCCCAGAGCAGCGACTTTGAGCTGTCCTGGGAATGCTCTCCCAGCTCAAAGCTTGTCATGGAGCACCAGGAACCAGACCCCACAGAGCAAGCACAGAGCTGCAGTGACAGAGGGGCTGCCAGTCCTGGCACCCCCAGCAAGACCCTGATGGCACCTGCAGCCCCCCAGGCACAGCCCCAGTGACCCCACGGGCAGATGGGATGGGCTGATCCCACTCCAGACCAGGCAGGTGCAGTTTGGAGCCTGATCCTGTTCTCCAGGATCCCTGCTCAGCCCAGCCTGCCCTCCTACAGCACCAGGATTTCTGTTCCCAAAGGAGAATCCCGAGGTCTCCAGCCACACACGATTGTTCATTTGACAGATGATAATGAGAAAACATCTTTATATTTTTTCCACGGGTAATCCAGAACTATAAAATGGCTGACAGCCATAAATATTTATAAAGATCATATTTCCTGCCTCAGCTTGATGCAAATCAAAGATCTTAGGACTCCCAGATAGGAATAAAGGAGGAAAACGAGCTCGGTGATGCCCTGCCAAAGCACACCCCAGAGGATTGCACAGATCTCCCTGTCTGTAACGCCCAGATCTCCAAACCAAATTCAGTGCCCAACACAGCGAGTGAAAAGTGCCCCTGTTACAGCTCATTTCAAACAGATTTCTCAGCGTTTTCAACACTCCCCAGAAGGGGTCAATTAATGCTCCACTGCAGACCCTGCCAGGCTTAGGAAAAGCAGGCTGCACTCGGTGAAGTCCCAGCCTGTGCCATGTGCCACCCTGCACAGCCACAGCACTCGCTGACTGTCCTGCCAAGGGGGCACCTGGAGAGCACCGCCGCTGCTTCCCTGCTCCAGCAAATCCCAGCAAGGCAGGGGAGAGACAGAAAACAAACACCCATCACACAGCAGGACCCCCACAGCCCCCCCAGCCTGATCCACCCCCCTCATCCCAGCTCCGGAGCTGCTGCCAGCAGCCTGCTGCCCCACGGACACGGGACACAGGACACAGGGACACAGGACACAGGGACACATTCCCCTTGGCTCACATCTCCCTCTCCTCCCTGGAAGGGTCTCCTCACCCTGGCTCAGCTGCTTCCTGTCCCGCAGGAGCAGCTCCGGGGGTGTGTCCGTGCCGTGGCCGGGCACAGGGGGCCATTCCCGGGGCTCACAGTGGCACTCTGGGCATCCTCCTCCTCCTCCTCCTCCTCCGGGCTCTGTGGGGCCCTCCCCGCTCCCGGCGTCATCGGCACCGGCACCGTCACCGTCACCAGAGCCAGCCCCTGCATCTGCCCGGGGGGCACTGCCACCAGAGCCAGCCCCTGCATCTGCCAGGGGGGCACTGCCANGGGGGGCACTGCCACCAGGGCCAGCCCCCTGCATCTGCTGGGGGGGCACTGCCACCAGAGCCAGCCCCTGGCACCAGGGCCAGCCCCCGCACATGCCGGGGGCAGGAGCAGCGCGGGGACAGGGTCAGGGACACGGGGATGGGGAATCCCACAGCAGCAAGTGGAGCCACTCCAGCAGCACACGGGACATTCTGTCTGGGAGAAGGGGTTCCCAGGACTAACACCAGTTTGCTGGGCTGCAGACTGGGAGCTGCAGAGAGCTGGGGAAACACCTGCTGCTAAATCCTGGCTGTGCTCACAAACACCCGAGAGCGGGCAGGGTACCCTGGGCACTCTGACCTGGGGTCAGGGAGTCACAGAGGGGTCTGGGGTGGAAGGGACCTTAATGACCATCCCATTCCACCCCCTGCTGTGGGCAGGGACACCTCCCACTATCCCAGGTGGCTCCAAGCCCGGCCAACCTGCTCCTGGCACCCCAGCCTGGGACATTCCCTGCTCTGCAGCCCATTCCCAAAGCTCTGTCCCAAGTCACGATGCAGCACAGAAAACACATTTAACAGCAGTCTCCTGCCAGCGGTGGGTCAGCCACTGATGCACTGACAGACACACCCCTTTCTTTTCCCACCCAGCTGACATTTTCCTCGCTGAGTAACTCCCATGCTCACTGTCTTTCCGGCAGGCAGGCACTGGATTTTCCTTTTGTCCTCCACGCACAGCCAGACTTCAAAGGCTCTCCCAACGCCAGCCCCACGAGCAGCCTTTATCTGGCCTTTATTCAGTGCACACAGAGCTCAAAGGGGCTGGTGATTAAGTTCCTCGGGCTCCAATTTGCTGGTGATAACTTGTCACTCATGCATTGTCTGGGAGGCTGAAACTCTGCACCCTCCCCACGTGGACTTTAGTCTCACTGATAAAAGCTCTGGGTTCTGTCGGAGGTCAAGGAGGGAGGCGGGTGAAGAAAGCAGGGGAGATGAGCCAGCTCAAGCCTCCCACTTCAATTTTTAATTTCATTTTTAATTTAGGATGGAGAATAAATCCATCACTGCTAAATCCCACAGCTTCAGGCTTCACACCTGGCACCCAAACATCTGCCAGCAAACATCTGAAGTCAGCAGGGGAAGTTCACAGGGAGAACTGAAACTGGCATTTGGGCAAGGAGGTCTTCCCCCTTTAAAATTTCCTCTTTCACTTTAGCGTCACCTCCCCTGAGGACTGGAGCACTCTGCCAACACAGGGAGCCTCGTCCAGGGCAATCACTCCCTAGAGCTCAGCAGATCCATGTGGATTCATCCCTGCTCCATGAACTTCACAGCTCAGACTCGAGGAGGAGGAGCAGACCAGACCCTCTGGCCAGACAAGGGGTGGCAGGGGAAGCACCAAACCCCGCTCCGTGCTGCCACACTGAGAGAGTCTCTCCATGCCAGAAAACCTCCAAAATTACAGATAAGGAAGAAGGGAGGGGAAGGAGGGGACAGTCTGTGCTGGTATCACAGCCCCCAGGAAAGGCTCAGCGCTGCCATTCCACAGCACTCACGTCCCTCCCTCCTGCCACTGCCAGCTCTTCTCCACAGCAGCTACTTGGGAAAACTCCAGGAAGGACTCTCCCGAAGCCAGAGGATGTCGCAGCCCAGGAGCCACACAGACAGGGATGCAATCCAGCACAGAATCCTGCAAACTCTTCACCCTGGTGCCGGAGAACACCAGACCCACCCCGGGCAGAGGCTAGCAGGATCCACACAGCAAATGTTACCACAAAACCCCACCCAAAGCCGCCGGGAAAACAGCAAGGGGGGAGCCTGTGGGTGTTACCTCCCATCTCCCTGTCGAGTGGCGGGTCGTCATCGGCCATGGAGAAATCCATGGATGCTCCAGCGATTTCCAGCATGTCCTCGTCGCTGGTGGCGCTCTGGAAGCTCCCCCGACGATAGCCCTTCTGCTCCATGACCAGAGCTTCCAAACCTGCGGCCAAAGGGAAGCTCTTTAGAGCACAAGCAGGAAAACTCATTCTCTAACCCAACTGGACTGACACCCGACCCTGGAGACCCAGAGGCTGCACTGCTCTTCCCAGGGGAAGGGCGCACGCAGTGCTGTCATCCAAAGTTCAGGCTGGAATTCCAAGGTTTCGGAAAAGCTTTACAATTCTCTTGCAGTAGATTTCACAGTGTCCCATGGCAGAAACAAAGAGCAGGTCCCAGTACGGCTTCTGAACCCACCTGGGGAGCCACAAACACGGCAGCAATGGGGCTTCAAAGTTGAGCAACCATTGCACCGCCAAGAGGAGAAGCCTTCCCTAACAGGGATCCTACATCCATCCTCTACTCATCAATCCACTGGAAAAAGGCTCAAACTGGATTTTGGATAACGAGCTGCCAGCACAGAGGGACAAGCATTGCCCTGGTCCTACTGATCACACTGTTCTTGATCCAGGCCAGGTTGCCCACCCAGACTCACTGCTGGCCATGTGCACTTTGCTCTTGCAAACACTGATATTTTTTCCAGAGAATTAAGAGAGAAACCAACTACACAGCTCAGCCCTACTCCAGGAAGGGAAAACGCCAGCCAGCACTTCCCAACGGGCTGAATTACACACTCTGCAGAAAACACTTCCTATTACACAGAAAAAGCCACCACAGCACACACAAAAAGCCTTGGCACTGCGCAGGGAGCTCTTTGCTGAGCCTTACACTGTGGAACACCATGTTCCTGAACTTTTAAGCTGTGTTTTCTCATTAAACGGTCACAGAAGATCCTGGAAAAGAGGGAGGCGAGGGGAGCCGGGTGCTTGGGAAGGCACACGAGCAGCTGCACCCCCTGGGAGCACACAGACAGCGTGGCCTGGAGAGCCGAGGGCAGGAGAAACCCAGAATTCAAAGTTAGCATTTGCCAGCCAACAATGGAAATAATGAAATGGCATTAAAGTGCTGTGATGCTCCTCCTGTGAACTGCTCCCAGGGAGCTCAGTGGCTCCAGCTCCCAGCCCGGGAGGCAGGGATGGCCCATCCTGCCTGGCAGAGAGTTCAGGGAACTGTGCTCGTGTGTCTCAGGGCTCATCTGCAGCAGAACATGGTTTTACAGGGATCTTCCAATAAGGCTCGGTCTGTGTAAATATGTGGGAAATGGGGTTAAAATATCTCTGTATTTGTAGAATCCCAGAGTGGTTTGGGTTCAGAGGGTCCTTAAAGCCCATCCTATCCCACCCCCTGCCATGGGCAGGGACACCTTCCACTAGCCCAGGTTGCTCCAAGCCCTGTCCAACCTGGCCTTGGACACTGCCAGGGATCCAGGGGCAGCCACAGCTTCTCTGGGCACCGTGTGCCAGGGCCTCCCACCCTCCCAGGGAAGGATTTCTCCCCAGTATTCCATCCACACCTCTCTGCTTTGCACAGAAAGCATCAGCTCCTGCAGCACGGGCAGCCGGAGTTCCCTGCTGGAGGAGCAGAAACCGGAGCACCGGCACCTCCTGCTCCCCCCGTCCCTCCCCGAGCCGGTTCTCATTCACAGCTTTAAAACCCAACACCGCGGCAGCAAACACGGCACCTTCCAGCCGCAGCAGAGCCCAGGGAACGCCCGGCAGCACAAAAAGGACACTCAGGAGAGTAATTCCAAGCTCACTTCTCCTGGCAGCCCCAGAGACACAGGTTTCAGACAGTTTTTCTTACCAAAACACTCCCTCTACAGGTGAGCGATGCTTTCCCAGGCACAAGGAATAAAATCAAATAAAAACCAGACCGTCTTCATGCTTATCTGGTTGTTCCTTTACCCCAATTCTCCATCGGGCAACAGCTGCCTCTCTGCACAGGCCCTGGCACTGCCAGAGCCCCCGAGCACACGGACATACCCCAGGGCTCGCGGTGTCCCCAGCGCCCGCAGGACACCATCCTCCTCCAGCAGCTCCCATCCACCTCCTCCGTCCTTCTACTCCGTCCTGGAGCTCCTCACAGCACTCAGAGAAGGGGAAGCAGCAAAGCAGAACCCGGCAGGGTCCCCAGGCCGCCGCCTGGAAGTGACTCAGATGACAGTGCTGGCAGCAGGAAGCCGGAGCCTCGCTGCCACCCTGCCGGGATGCTCAGTCCCCGCTGTGACTTTCAACCCAAAAACCAGGCATTCCAAGGCTTTCTCCTTGTTCCAGGCTTCGGTGCCAGCCAGCAGATGGGCTCCCTCAGTCTCACCATAACACCCGTCCCGGTGCCACCGTGGCAGCAGCGATGGGACTGGGACTCTGAGAGCTCCGGCACCGCCACGCTCGGCATGGCCCTTCCAGCCAGAGGCTCGAGGTTTTCCCAGTCAGAGCATGGAAAAAGCTCCCACAGCTCTTTTCCCTCCCTGTCTGGGGAGAGGCTCAACCCCAGCTCCACACGGACATGGCACCAGGAGACCCCGCCAGGAGCGGGCAGCAATCCCAACCTCTGGAGTCACTCCTGCCATGGGAAGGAGCCAGCTTACCACCCAGCGGCTGCTTCCTCCGGGACACCAAACTCTGGATCACAAAACCGGGAGTTTTTTAAAGATCAGCAAATCTAAGCTGAGCTTTGACAACTCAGGGCTCTCCTTCCTCCCCAGCCCCGCATGATTCTCAGGCACATCCCTTCCCACAAGTACCAGATCCACTGGTGTACAAACTAGAAAAAAAATGCAGAATGAGCCAATTGTAATTGAAAAAAAAAGGAAAGGAAAGGAGGAAAAAACGTAGCATTTGGCTGTTGGGTCAGCACTCCTGGGAGCCAGCAGAGCCAGGCTTTCATAGTCCTGGAAAGGCTTGGGCTGGAAGGGATCTTAAAGCCCATCCCACCGCACACCATGGGCAGGGACACCTTCCACTATTCCAGCTTGCTCCAAGCTCCATCCAACCTTGGATACTTCCAGGGACAGGGAGTCCACAACCTCTCTGGGCAACATCATCACTCTACAGGCTCCCACCAACACTAACAAATCCCCCCATTTCCCATCCTGAGCAGAGGAAGGGACTTCATGAGGGTGGAACTCCATCTGTGTGTGAACTGAGAGAGCTGGCTTGGATTTTGTTGTATTCCAGCCCTGGAACCACGGAACCCTCAGCAGGAGGAGCTGGACTGAGAAGCCTCATGCCCAGCTGTGCTGCCAAATCAACACCCCAGGGAGGGGCCAGCCCTGTGTCCCCAGGCTGTGACAGAAGAGCCGATGGTTTGCTGCAGGCAGTTCCAAGGCAATGTTATTTTTTCAAGCCATTCTCTCCTCCAACTCCCTGTGCTGTCTGAAGGGACCACAACCAGCCTCTGCTTCGGTAGGGAGGAAACCACACCAAATTTACAGAGGCCTGGAGTGGCAGGACACGGGGAATAGCTTCACCTTGGCAGAGGGCAGGGACTGTGGGATATTGGGAAGGAATTCCTCCCTGTGAAGGTGAGGAGGCCCCGGCACAGGGCGCCCAGAGAAGCTGTGGCTGCCCCTGGATCCCTGGAATATTCAAGGCCAGGTTGGACATTGGGGCTTGGAGCAACCTGGGCTAGTGGAAGGTGTCCCTGCCCATGGCAGTGGATGGTCTCCAACGTCTCTTCCAACCCAAACCATTCCAGGATTCTCTGGCAGCTCCATTCTCAGGGAGGCCAAGGAGGACACTGGTGCTCCCAGCAGTGCAGGAGCAGGATCCTGGAGCAGCTGTCCCCCAGGGCCAGTGGCACAGAGCTGGGCTGGCCCCGGCACAGGGCTGACCTCTCCAGGCAGCCTCTCGCCCTCCAGCAAAGGCAAACACATCCCGGGAATGCTGCTTGCGTGGGGCCAGGGCTGTCCGGCCACGCTGGCCTGAACAATGGGAGGCTTGAGAGAAACTGGGAATTCTCCCAACACAAGCCGAGCACAAAGGCTGGCATTGTCTGGGGCTTGTTTGGGGCTCTTTTGCTGCTCTCCGAGGCACATTCACACGAGTTCTGGGGCCAATATTCCAGGCTGTGCTCTGACATCCCTCCAGCAGGGTAACGGGGGCTGCCACACGTCACCAGGTCATGGCAGAGAGCAGCACATGAATCCTGTGACAGTTTGGGTTTCCCAGGCACGGGGCTGACACAAGGAGCTCTGGGATGGATTCCCTGCCACCCCGGGATGCACAGACACACAGAGCCCACGTCCTTCCATCCACACCAGTTAAGAAACAAACAGAAGTGCCTGAAGAAGGGAGGAATAAAGCCGGGCCTTTGGAAGTGCTGGGTCACAGCCCAGCAGCTCTGAACCCCACAGCAACGAGGCAGAACAGGCTGGCACAGCACCACAGGGCCAGCGTAGCACGGGAGTCACTCTCCAGGCTCACTGAATTTCCAGGGATGGTTCCAACCTCCTCCCAAACCACGACACACATTCCAGCCTCACCTTCCACCCAGCAACAGCGCAAACTGGGACACTTCTGGGTCCAAATACTCTGCAGGAAA
Source organism: Edolisoma coerulescens (assembly GCA_013397115.1). Lineage (NCBI taxonomy): Eukaryota > Metazoa > Chordata > Aves > Passeriformes > Campephagidae > Edolisoma > Edolisoma coerulescens. The sequence continues at coordinate 42,040 of VWZW01003301.1, forward strand.
AGCCATGAAGAGGAAAAGGGACTACTAAGAAGAAAATCAGGGATATATATGATGGAAATATCCCACCCCAAAATGCCACCAGTTGCTCTGTCAGACCAAAGTGCTCAGCCAGGCTTGCTCCTCTTCCCAAACTCCAGGGACAACTGTAGCATCCTTGTTCCAACTAAAACACATATTCATCCATGGAGAGCAAGGAATGGTGGCTTAAAACTGCCAGAGGGCAGGGTTACGTGGGATATTGGGAGGGAACTGTTCCCTGGGAGGGTGGGGAGGCCCTGCCACAGGGTGCCCAGAGAAGCTGTGGCTGCCCCTGGATCCCTGGAAGTGTCCAAGGCCAGGATGGACAGGGTTTGGAGCAACCTGGAGCCCCTGTCCCTGGCAGGGGTGAGACTGGATGGGCTTTAAGGTCCCTTCCAACCCCAAGCATTCCACGATCTGTAAAACCAGGGCTTGCAGTCCCTCACAAACACTGGCACATGAGGCTGTGCTGCACCAGCAGGAGGGGGTTGTTATCCCAGAGGGAACAATTAAAAGCCTGATGCACAGAACCACTCACACCCACGCTGTCACCTCTGCGCTCACACCCGGTTCCAAGCTGTGGACAAACCTGCTGGACGAGTCCGTGACCAGAGCATGGCAAGGTCAGTCAGTGCCAGCCCGCACCTGCCTGGGCAGCCTGGGGCTGCAGACATCCTGGCCAGCTCCCAGAACACCCAAAGGACATGGGACACTGCATGGATGAACTCTGTGAACGTGCTCCAGGTGAGGAATTTGGGGGCCAATTTGCCTTCCTCCACCAGCAGCCACATCCAGCTGGAGACACAGCTGGTGCCACCTTCCACCACAAGGATGGAAGAAGAAAATGAGGGACTGTGACAGAGGGAAAGAAATCACCTGGGATTTGGGAAGGGGGGTGAAGGCGGATGCAAGGCACATGGGCAGAAGAAGCAGGTGCTCCTTGAGAGCCAAGGGCTGCAGGCCCTCCACCACTGCACAAATGAATCCTTGAAAACGCCATTCCCGGGTGAAAGAAGGGAATTTGTGTGCATCACCCTGCACTGAAACCGCCCCCATCACATCCAGCAGCAGCAGCAGCTCGTGCTCAGGAGATCATTCCAGGCATCCCAAGCACGAAGCCACCCAGCCCTGCCCCGGCCCCCCTGCACCGAGGCCTCCCCAGTTTTTGGAGCCCCTCTGCTGAACTCTTCTACAGCTCTCGTGCCAACAGCTGCCAGTCCAAGGGCTCATCCCAGGACCCCTCCCATCAAACCAGGTTCATGTGAGAAGCCTGTTATCCCCAGATAATTGCAGGCAGTGCCGTGGCACAACCAACTCTGGCCCTGCCAAGGCAGCTGGAGCCAAAGGAATCCTGTATCCCTGACAGACTTCCCAAAATATCCACACTGCAGACCCATTTCTCACTCAACTGCTAGCTTTGTGGCTTCTTGGGGTTTTTTTAAACAAAAACAACCTGGGCCAAACGGGATGGAGCAAATAATGCTGGAGAAGGACCAAGGAAAGTGTTTGGATGGAAGTCAGACCTTCCCTTCAGCATTACCCCATCCGAATGGCAGGGGAGTTGCCAAGAGCACCCAGCAGCAGCGAGCAGCAGCACAGCTGCACAGAGAGGGACACGGGAAAGGAAAAGCACCTCTGGCACAACTTCCCAAGAACCCGCTACAAACACGGCAGAGGAACAAGCTCTGGAATTTTAGGGCCCACAGTGATTTTCCAACCTCTGAGTGCTCAGGCAGCTGAGAAGTGTGAGCTCCGAGTCTACCCAGAGACCAAAGGAGATTTCCAAACTGTGCAGAGTAAAGCATGAGGGGCAGGTACAACAGAGCTCCAGTAACATCCCATCTTTGTCTGGGAGCTGCTCCCACGCCACTTCAGCTCCTGGAGAATAATCCTCAGTGGCAATGCCACAAAATCCTGGGCAAACCAAATCCAAACCTCGGATGAAACTTTGGTGCAGCCAAGAGTGAGGTGACCCAGCTCAGCCCCTTCCCTGCCCCGTGCAGAGGGTGGGGGCCAGTCCCGAGGGGGCAGCTCAGCACAGCCAGAGGATGATTTGGCTGCTGCATCCCAAAGAATTAAAAACAATTCTCTATTCTACACAAGCGCCATCCACGCAGCACTTGAAAACAAAAACAATCCTGGTTTTGAGTCCTTGTGGGAACAAAGGGAGTCAGAGGAGCAGCAGTGTCTGCCAGCCATGTCCCCACGGGTGCTCCCAGCCCTGTCCCACGGACCCCTGGAACAGAACCACCAACACCTGGAGAAGTCCAAAGTGTGCATTCCACAAACACCTGCTCTGAACAGATGTAAAAAGCTGAATCATTCATCTCATTCTGGCCGCAAAACCCTGAGGAACAAGCTCCAAGATTAAGGAAGGCTTTAAAGCCTGGACGAGCCAAAGCACACAGCACGCAGAGGCTGGAAACACGCAGAATCCCAGGACTCCCAAATTCCAGCTGCTCTATTTCTCATCCTGTCTATTCCTGGAGGTTCCTTCAGAGGGGNCCCTCACAAACACTGGCACATGAGGCTGTGCTGCACCAGCAGGAGGGGGTTGTTATCCCAGAGGGAACAATTAAAAGCCTGATGCACAGAACCACTCACACCCACGCTGTCACCTCTGCGCTCACACCCGGTTCCAAGCTGTGGACAAACCTGCTGGACGAGTCCGTGACCAGAGCATGGCAAGGTCAGTCAGTGCCAGCCCGCACCTGCCTGGGCAGCCTGGGGCTGCAGACATCCTGGCCAGCTCCCAGAACACCCAAAGGACATGGGACACTGCATGGATGAACTCTGTGAACGTGCTCCAGGTGAGGAATTTGGGGGCCAATTTGCCTTCCTCCACCAGCAGCCACATCCAGCTGGAGACACAGCTGGTGCCACCTTCCACCACAAGGATGGAAGAAGAAAATGAGGGACTGTGACAGAGGGAAAGAAATCACCTGGGATTTGGGAAGGGGGGTGAAGGCGGATGCAAGGCACATGGGCAGAAGAAGCAGGTGCTCCTTGAGAGCCAAGGGCTGCAGGCCCTCCACCACTGCACAAATGAATCCTTGAAAACGCCATTCCCGGGTGAAAGAAGGGAATTTGTGTGCATCACCCTGCACTGAAACCGCCCCCATCACATCCAGCAGCAGCAGCAGCTCGTGCTCAGGAGATCATTCCAGGCATCCCAAGCACGAAGCCACCCAGCCCTGCCCCGGCCCCCCTGCACCGAGGCCTCCCCAGTTTTTGGAGCCCCTCTGCTGAACTCTTCTACAGCTCTCGTGCCAACAGCTGCCAGTCCAAGGGCTCATCCCAGGACCCCTCCCATCAAACCAGGTTCATGTGAGAAGCCTGTTATCCCCAGATAATTGCAGGCAGTGCCGTGGCACAACCAACTCTGGCCCTGCCAAGGCAGCTGGAGCCAAAGGAATCCTGTATCCCTGACAGACTTCCCAAAATATCCACACTGCAGACCCATTTCTCACTCAACTGCTAGCTTTGTGGCTTCTTGGGGTTTTTTTAAACAAAAACAACCTGGGCCAAACGGGATGGAGCAAATAATGCTGGAGAAGGACCAAGGAAAGTGTTTGGATGGAAGTCAGACCTTCCCTTCAGCATTACCCCATCCGAATGGCAGGGGAGTTGCCAAGAGCACCCAGCAGCAGCGAGCAGCAGCACAGCTGCACAGAGAGGGACACGGGAAAGGAAAAGCACCTCTGGCACAACTTCCCAAGAACCCGCTACAAACACGGCAGAGGAACAAGCTCTGGAATTTTAGGGCCCACAGTGATTTTCCAACCTCTGAGTGCTCAGGCAGCTGAGAAGTGTGAGCTCCGAGTCTACCCAGAGACCAAAGGAGATTTCCAAACTGTGCAGAGTAAAGCATGAGGGGCAGGTACAACAGAGCTCCAGTAACATCCCATCTTTGTCTGGGAGCTGCTCCCACGCCACTTCAGCTCCTGGAGAATAATCCTCAGTGGCAATGCCACAAAATCCTGGGCAAACCAAATCCAAACCTCGGATGAAACTTTGGTGCAGCCAAGAGTGAGGTGACCCAGCTCAGCCCCTTCCCTGCCCCGTGCAGAGGGTGGGGGCCAGTCCCGAGGGGGCAGCTCAGCACAGCCAGAGGATGATTTGGCTGCTGCATCCCAAAGAATTAAAAACAATTCTCTATTCTACACAAGCGCCATCCACGCAGCACTTGAAAACAAAAACAATCCTGGTTTTGAGTCCTTGTGGGAACAAAGGGAGTCAGAGGAGCAGCAGTGTCTGCCAGCCATGTCCCCACGGGTGCTCCCAGCCCTGTCCCACGGACCCCTGGAACAGAACCACCAACACCTGGAGAAGTCCAAAGTGTGCATTCCACAAACACCTGCTCTGAACAGATGTAAAAAGCTGAATCATTCATCTCATTCTGGCCGCAAAACCCTGAGGAACAAGCTCCAAGATTAAGGAAGGCTTTAAAGCCTGGACGAGCCAAAGCACACAGCACGCAGAGGCTGGAAACACGCAGAATCCCAGGACTCCCAAATTCCAGCTGCTCTATTTCTCATCCTGTCTATTCCTGGAGGTTCCTTCAGAGGGGATTTTTCCTTGAGCACCCAAACAGACCCAAAAAGGGACCCCAGCTCTACCCCGTGCACTGCAGCAGGGACAGACAGGAGGGAATCCCATCCCCGTGCTGCCCCATCCCGTTCTCCGCCCCCAGCAGCGGCATTCCCCCACGGAGAGGTCAGCAGCCATTCCAGAGGGTCATTTATCCATCCAACGAGCTGTGTCAGTACCTTCTCCCAAGGATCAGCTGCTCCTGCCGCCACTCTGGCACTTCCTGGAGCTGCTGGAAGAGAAGGAGGGTTTCAGGCAAGGAAGCCCAGCCAGGACACAGAGCCCTTCGCAGGCTGAACTGTGGGGCAGGGTCAGCCCTGCTCCTGGAGCAGGGGGGCTGCTGGCACTTCACACAGGGACTCACGGAGCCACAGAAGGGTTTAGGGTGGCAGGGACCTCAAAGCCCATCTTCTCCCACCCCTACCATGGGCAGCGACACTTCCCACCATCCCAGGGTGCTCCAAGCCCCGGCCAACCTGGTCTCGGACACTTCCAGGGCAGCCGCAGCTGCTCTGGGCACCATGTGCCAGGGCCTCCCCACGCTCCCAGGGGGGAATTCCTCCCCAGTACCCCACCTAACCCTGCCGCCGGCAGCTGGAAGTCACTGACTCCTGTCGGTCGCGGGCACGTCCCTGCCGGACGCGGGGCTCCACAACCCCCGGATTCCGTCACTGCCCTGAGCTTCCACCACCGCCTCCTGCCCAAGCTCCCGGCGCGGCTCCGCGTTCCTCCCCACCAGGGCCGCACACCCGGGGAGGGGAAGAGGCCGCGCTGCCGCCCTCTGCGCTCCCCCCGGCCCTGCTCCGGCCCCCGGCCCTGTCCCCGCACCGGCGGCCCCGCTCTCTCCGGCCCGGCCC